>PVKA01035275.1:9552-22880 GCA_004027165.1 Ctenomys sociabilis
TCTAAAATAATTCAGTCATGCTAGAGGCCTGTTAAATATATTGAATTTCAATTACATAATTATTATACTTTAACATATTTCTTATAAATATGTATCATATATCCTATTCTAAACAGTGTTAACATATATAAATGTTTAAAAAAAAGACACACTCTTTTCAATAAGCACTAGCCTGGTAAGTACAGGGTCCTGAGTTCAATCCCTGGTAACTGCAAAATAACAAAAAGACTTCTGAGGCTGAGAATTTAGCTTAGTGTTAAAGGTGCTTGTCCAGTATGCACAAAGAAAGTCCTATGTTCCATTCAGCAACACTGAAAAAAACAGTAAAAATTATGAGATGCGCATATGTTTTACAAGATTTCATATATATTTCTGATTGTTTTCTCTTTTCAATGGCTATTAAATAAAGTAAAAGTGTTTGAATTAGTTTGATTCTGTAGATGCTAAATTTGGTTTTGGTATTTTCTTCTTGGATGTAAGAGAAAGGAAGGTGTCACAATTTCCAAACGATTGCTTCCATTTTAATGAATTTTTAAATATGTAATCATGGAAATGTTCACATTTTATGAACTGGGCTGGTAATTCTTCTTAAAATCTATGCTTCGGTAGTAAATAAACCAGGATGCTTTTGAAACCCCGAGCACAAAGTCGTTGATCACCCGCACCCCGTCCTGTTCCTGTTATCCTAGTGGACGCTGTGCGGAGTAAAGGCATGCTCCTTGGTTGCCCACCCCCTGCCCGGAATCCACACTGTTTTCAAACACACTGAAGGAATCCAGATGCTCCCCTGACCCCCGCGTGGTCTAATCTAGCATCCAGCCCTTGCTCCTTTAACCTGGGGGTTACTGGCAGGTCTCTGCCTGTGTTTCTCTTGCTTTGTCTACATGTTGCTCCTCCTCCACTTAGGCTAAGGCACGACTTTCTCTTTCTCCATATTTATCTGCTTCCCTCAGCAATTCCTGGAGATTTGGTGGGCACACGAAATCCGCCCGACTGTCAGCGCGGGCACAATGTTGCCTCCTTGGCTTTGTATCTATCAGTCATTTTAATGGGGATCTGGAAGGAGAGGAATGAAACAGTTGTGCTGACATCACAGTCTGACTCAGGAGTCTTGGGCTTTTTGTCTAAAACAGAAAACTAGAGACACATGGAAAAGCAAGGAAGGAGGAGGGCTAGCAAGAGAGTGGAGCAGGAAAGGCAAGATGCATTTGTGTCATCTATTGCATAATTATAGACACCTCCTTGCAAGTTCATTAATGAGCGTAAATTATTCTAAATAGTTTTCCACTTGCCTAAATGCTAATGAACAGGAATTTGGTGTGGAGGACATTAGGAACAGGAAAGAAAATAACTGGATAGCCGCAGAGTTCTCAGGGAAGGACTGATGAAGTAGAACTCTGACAGTTTAGGACTTCTAGAATTTAGAACATCACTGGCATCTGAGTAAACACAAAGAGATCCACCAAAGAGTAGGGAGAAGGGAGTGAAAATCTAATGGGTTTTTCTTTGAAATTCTGTATACAAATCTGCAAGTGACAATGGCCACCTCTGCCATTCCTGGATCATCCCACACACCCTGACGAGCAACATGAGGTATTGGCCAACATAAACCCATTTCTTCGCAGTTTTTAACGTAGTTGGTCATTTACAAAGTGAATCTTGGTAGACTAACACAGTTACTTCCAGGGATTGTACCGTTTTGACATCAAACTTTTGCAGTGGTAGAATCAGCATCCTCAACACCCTTTGGCACACTTTGAACAGAACAGTTGTGGTGATTGTATTATCTCTATCCAAAGTCGAGACACCTCTTCTTTTCCCATTTCAGTGTGTCATGTGTTTTAATCTGAGGTGGATGTGATCCAGTACAGCAAATCCTAGTAAGAATACCCATGTAGAAATGATTATTTTGCTATTATTTTCATATTATTGATTACCCTCACAGAACTGCCATTCAGTTCCAGAAAATGAATTTCATAATATTAATGGGGTTTGTGTCTTATATATATGAGGGTGTGTGTGTGTGTGAGTATGTATTTATAGGAAATATTTCTTAAAATCAGGCCAATTATAACAGAGAAATGCTTGAGAAGAAAAAAGAAAGCTGATCAAGAAAATTTTGGTGATGTTTAACAGCTGTTTCATGGGTACATATCTGTTATAATTTTTAGACACAATTAAATGTGATTTTAATAATCATTTGGTATTTAAGTAATATGCAATGATTGTCATATGGAATTTTAATTAAATGCACATTTTCTTCTAAAATATGAGGCGTTACCACTGTGAAAAGACCTTTTCTTTCCTAAGAACATTTTTTAAAAGTAATGTTCCCTGTGATTCAGTAAAGAAAAAAAAAATTCTTCTGCAATATTGTTTACCCCTCCACACTAATCCAACATTTGATGAGTCTGGAGGGAATGAAAGGCAAGAATTTTAACTAAGCGACTGTTCTCATAATCTCCTAATGAGGATAATGAAAGCAGCTCACAGAAGGATGTGTTTAAGATAAAACACGCTTTGAGTAAACAGCACATAAGAAGCAGAAGTTACTTCCATCCTTCTCGGTTGGGGCATTTCCCGCATGCCATGTTGGTGGGGCAGTTACATTCCTTCTTCTGTACCTTTGTTCTGGTTTTCTTTAAGAAACTTTATACCTTCTGCTCTCCAACTCCCCACCCCCAGCATTCGAAAGCTAAGAACTTGGACCCAACATGAAAGCCAGCTTATAAATGCAGCATAGCTGTTCAACTCGCCATCCGTGCTTTCCCCAGTTTCCGGAACACTTCAGTGTTGTGTGTTCACAAAATTTGCATTTAAAAGACCTCTGTACTTTCTCAAATTTTCTAGGATTATTTTTCAGCTATCATTTTTCTGATGATTCTCCTTTGTATGATTTCTGCTGGCTAGTTGCTCACCAACTCTTACCTCTGCCCTGCAAATGTCCACTTCAAGTGAACACCGGCCATGGCAGGCCCAGGATCTAAGGGTTAGCCTCCCGACATGGACAACCCGATAAAGCCAAGGATTTTAGAGTACAAAAAAAAAAAAAAAAACCTAAGATGTATAACTCTTCCCTTCCAGCCAACAGTAATGCTTGCTTCTCTTTCGGTTTGTGTGTTTGCTTTTTCATCTCTTGAGAACCTCTAGTTTATTGCATTTCTGCCATGTCAGGGTGGAAGACAGTTTGTCCCATAGAGATTCTGACACAGATTCCAGGTATTTTTTTTTTTTTTTAGAAAACTAATGATTACCATAAGAAAGGGAAAACACTGAGCATCTTGTTATTGTGGAAATACTAATGTAATTCTCTCAAACACATTTAAGCTTTAAAAGCTCCCAAGAGGTCAACTTAGTTTCTAATATTTCTGGGCATCTATTACCAGCAACAAAAATATGGCACCTTTTATTGTCAGGCTTGGGGACATTACATAAAGTGTAATGGATGTGATGATTTAAACTTAATATGTCTCCCCAAAGCCTCATTTGTTCAGAAGTAGGGATTTGGGGAAGGGATTGGATCATGGGAATGCTATACTCACCAGTGGATGGATCCATTGATAACTTCATAATTGATTATGCTACTGGAGTAGGGCCTGATTACAGGAAATGGTTCCCACGGTCTTCTGGATGGTATGCTGTCACTGCTGGCTGCTTCTTTCTCTCAGTTTCCTGGCTGCCCTCAGCCAAGTGGCATTCTTTCACCATAGCCCCTCTGCATGCTGTTTCTGCCTTGGAACCAGGCAACTATGGACTAAACCCTCTGAAACTGAGTCAGAAAAAACTTATCCTCCTTTAAGTTCTGAGTCCCATGTACTTTGTCCCAATGAGGGGGAAATAACTAACATAGGATGTCACTGAGCTTCTAATATTTCTGGTCAGCTTTAGCAACAAAAAAACACCACATTTTATTATAAATAAATAAATGACAAATTATATCCACTATAATTAGTTTAACAGCCACGAAGTTTTAACTCTTAGTTCTTTCCTTCAACATTGGATCACAATACCCAACACCCCCAAATCCAGAGGACAAGAGTTTATTTTGGCTCATAGTTTTGTGGAGGTTTCAGTCCACAAAGCTAGAGTCCACAGTAGGCTCCAAGGCATGACATGGTGAGGGCCACAGAAGAAGAGAAACAGCTCAGAGTATGTCAGAGAGAAGCAGAAAGAAGGACCAAAGGAGGAGAGAGGCAGACAGACACTTCCAGGCTATGCCTTACACCCTACCTCCTCTGACCAGGCTTCACCGGCCAACATCACAGTTAGCTATAAAATCATCAGTAGACTATTGTCACATCCCACAATCCCCACACCTCAAAAACCCCACTCATGTACCCACTGAAGCTTTGTTAGTCAGGGTTTTTCTAGGGTAACATATATAATACAGGGAACAGGTATAACACAGGATGTACAAATATGTCAGAAATTAAAAGATTGTCTTATAAGGGTCAGCAGCAGAGTCAGATAAAGAACAATGCAGAGGGCAACTGCACACCTGCACAGAGGATTCAGTCTCAAGGTCTAAAGATCACTGCAGTGTCCCACACAAGTCTCTGTCAGTTGACTGATGGGTCTGCGATGGAAGGCTGAGAAATTCTATGGAAGACTGAATAATCTGCTATGGAAGGCAGAAAGATCCAGGCTGGAGGCTGAAGAGTCCAGGCTGGAAAACAGGAGATAAAGTCCAAGATGATCATAAAGCCTGAAAATCCTCGGAAGAATTGGAAGCCAAATCTTTCCTTAACCCTCTAAACATCCTTTTTTGTGCTGAGTCATTCTGGGGCAGGACCTCCCTGCTGTAGGGCAGCCCTCCTGTCCCCTTAGGATGAGCCCCACAGCCCAGGGTGTGGAGCTACTCAGTCAGTCCACCCAAGTTGACACGATATATCAATCAACCACTATGGGAATGCATCTAGATGTAAACTATAGCGGTCCTCTTATGTAGAATATATAGGTTGAAGAGACAATGCCAGAACTCATACTTGAGTGCAAACAGTGTATAAGTGCTGGAGGACAGCTAAGGACCATACAGGCCCATGTAAGATTCAGCCACCAGTTTGGTGCTACTTGGAAGTGGCTTTAACAGTAGGCCCAGTCAGAAGTCTATCAATGAGGGCTTTGATATTGGACTCAGGGCTCTCTCTGTCTTTCTGTCTCTGTCTCTGTCTCCCTGTCTCTCTGTCTGTCTCTCTCTCTCTCTGTCTTTGTCTCTCTGTCTCTCTCTTTCTCTCTGTCTCTGCCTCTGTCTCTCTGCATCTCTGTGTCTCAGTGTGTATCTCTGTCTCTGTCTCTCTCTCACACTGTCTCTCTGTCTCTCTCTCTCTCACACACACATACACACACAGTTTTTCTTTTCTTTTTTCATTCTCTTATTACAAGATGAGCAGCTTTGCTCCACTACACACTTCCTACCATAATGTTCTGCCTAGCAACCGATCCAAAAGCAACAGGCCTGCAGATCATGGACTTTCCTCCATAACAGTACATCAAAATAAAATTCTTCTCTTTTATAGGTTGATTCTATCAGGTATCTGTTATAATAACAGAAGGATGATAAGTACACACAGTGTATGTGATCTCAGTAACACCAACTCACTAGAACTGTAAATAACCACTGAATCTCTCTTATGTCTGGGAGAAGAGAAGGAATCATAAAAGGAAGGAGAAGCATCAGGAAGCCTGACTAGCCAGGAAGGGGGTCTCTTTGTGAAAACATACCATTTCCCATGACACAGACAGAGCAGACAAGCAACAGAGAAGTGTTTTCACTTAGCTACCAAATACTGGAGATAAAGCATATATTATAAGATTGAGTATGAACCAAGGACAAGAAGGCCCAGGAGGCAACATGATAGAATCCAGTGTCAAGGCTTTCAAAAGTGCCAGGTTTCACACACACCTATAATCTCAGCACTGGGGAGGCTGAAAGCAGGAGGATCACTGTAAGTCTGAGCTCTGTTGTGAGACCCTGTCACAACCAAATACATTAAAAAAGAGTCAGATTTCTTAGTAGCACCCTTTGCCCTTCTACCATCGTCGTCACCAGGGCAGAGGTCCACCAGGGCATAGATGCATGAGACATCGTCTCTGCACCAAGAGCTGGGGTTAAGGTGGTTTCCCTGGAACATGGAAGCAGTACAGCCATTCCAGGGTCACACGCAAATGGGGCACACAGATGAAAAAAAGAGTAAAACATATCCCCTAAATATTTCTCTACTAATTTGGTAGGAAAATATGTTTATAAAAAGGACAAAAATATACTCTGGTTTCTCCTCAGATCATTTATATTTTTCACCTTTAAAAGGATAAAAATATGCAAAATGAAAGCCACTATGACTTCCTTTTTAACTCATCAGCATTGCTGATAGACAATAGGATTTTGTGTACAACAAAGCTCTCAAATTCTTCTCATGTTAGCCATCGAAGTTATAAGCAACTGGTTAGGAGTCAGCACCCACGTTAAACTAGTTGCACATCTCAGCTTCATTCTGTAGCTTCACACGCAAGCAAGGAAATAGCCCTTGAACTTTATGACTTCCAGTTCTCAAGAGCCAAGTGTTTCATGTCAGGAATCTTGTGAGATAGTTGTTAAACGCAGGCCACAGGTGGAGTTCAACTACAGAAGTTTACCAGTAAGTAAGTTATATTTAAAAATGAGCAAGTTCTCAAAATTCATTTCTTCTTAATGATTTCACTCGTTTACTTGTGACTGTGAGGTTATTTCCATGAGTAGAGTGAATGTCATGTGAAGGGTGCCATGGTGATTTCTCTCGCACCCCATACTCAGTGACAACATGAGTGTTTTAAAATTCACCAAGGTGTCAATACAGTGAAACAGCAAGCACCATGAACCAGACCTCTTCCATCCACCTGGAAAGCTAGTAATGAACATTATCCAGCCCACCATTTGAGAGACAAGAACTTGGAGGTATGGGAAAATTGAGGAAGTGGGAGCTAGACTCTCGAAAAAATGTCCTATGGGTGGAAAAGTCTCCTGAGACTTTATGTGACATTGACATTTACACACTCATCTCTATACTCTGTCTTCAGGCAGACCCAGGATTTATAGGGTCAGTGAAAGGGTAAATAGCTAATGCTTCCAAAAGCACCATTCATCTTACTGAATGAAAAAATGTATCTCCAATGATGAATTTTTCTGGTCACTATCATGGAGAACCCTTGAGGTGATTCCCCCTGGAGAAATGAACACAGTACAGGGGAATGGAAAGGAATGAGAATTAATATAAATCAATGTGAAGGAGCCACAAGGGAAAAGGAGAAATGGGATTTTTTTTAAATGTAGAAATTTTTGAAAAACAGATATATGAAGAATATTAATGAAAAATCAAACCCAGAATAAGACTTTATTAAAACAATATTTGATACATTAAATAGTAGATTTCAGTGTTCTTTAGATAATTTGGAATCCAGGTCAGAATCTAAGCCAAGGACCCAGCAAGGGAAGGCCAGGTTCTACCTGCCTTACCAGGGTAACTAATTTTTCTTATTTCCTCTTGAACTGCTTAGTAAGATTTCCTTTGAAGAAGGGCTTCCTCTGCTTTAAAAATATTGGAAAAATGACAAAAGAAAATGTAACATTCTGTCTCTATCCCTAGTCCTTCTATTTTTAAGTGAAATGAATTTGCAATCAGATGTATTATATAAAAATGTTGTCTGACATTGCTATGGCAAAAACCATTTTAAATGCAATAACCCTTAATTCTATGGGAGGAACTATTTGAAGATGCTAAGAATGAATACGGGAAATTAGTTAGGTTATTATTTAAGAGGCCAAGATTCACTACATTGGTCACATGGAGGTACAGAAGAATGGTGAGGGGGATGGAGAAATAATTTAGTGGCACAATGCCTGCATGGCAAGCACAAGGTCCTAAACTCAATCCCCAATATGAAAAAAAAAACAAAGAAAGAAAGAAAAGAATTGCTAAAATCTACACTTGGGTCAATGGATCCAATCTCTGTCCCCTCCTCCTCTTTTGAATCCATACAGAACTTTGGTTGTCAATGTAATCGTGTTGAGAGATAGTGGGTTAAAGGAAAAAGCTTAGGCTGGGTAGGAAGATTCATGCCTTTTCCAGTGGATGAGTTTTAATTCCCCAGGAAGTGAGCATGTACTTACTCTCTCACCCCAGAACTGCTGCACTGTGAGTGGGCTGTGACAGAGGGGAGACGCCCCTTAGATCTATCTCTTTCAAACACATCCAAGATGCTTCCAGTTTCCCCCTCAAGCTGAATCACCGCACACCCCTCACCAAAAGGGAATCAGCCCTCAAAGCCATGCCTGTGGACCTAACAGACTTCAGAACCATAAATCAGGATGAACTCTCATGCCTTTTAAGTTACCCAGCACCAAATGTTCTGTTACAGAAACAGTTAGTGGACTAAAATAACTGGGAAGAAAAATGAGCTTAGTGGGCTGGGAGACGGCTCAGCAGCATAAGCACCTGCGTGGCAAGCTCAAGCTCCTGAGTTTGATCACCCGGTAACACCCTTCCCAAAAAAGAGTTAGTTAAAAAGGAAGAAAACATTTAAAAATTGACTCATTTCTACACCATACAACCATGCAATGGAGTAAGAGAAATTATCAATGTAACTAAAATATTCCAGAAAACCTCAGAGACAAGTGAGGAAGAAGGAGATTATGAATCCACTTGAAGGTACTGACAGGTGAGGTGCTCATAAGGAAATTTGGGGTGAGCAATTGAATGATACGCCTCTGAAACTTGATATTAATTCTGCTAGCATAGTCATAGTCACATGGATAATCCACCTACTGAAGGTATGTAATCACTGCCACAGGAAACTTTAGACCACGCTGATCACCACAAGCAAAAACTACGAGCAGCCAATTTCTCCCAATTTCCAGGTCATCAGTCGTCTCCTTTCTGCTTCTACAGACCTGTGTGTTTGATATGTTTCACATAAATGGAATAACATGACATGCTTGGTTTTGTGTTTCCACTTCACATCATTTCAAGATTCATCCCTTTGTTCTTATTTGTAGGCAAACAACATGCTGCTGTATGGATATACTGGATGTAATAGGTGACCACACGTGACACTAAGCTTAATAATCAGCTGGATGGGATTAGGAGACTATGGAAAGGCAACTGGCTGATGGAGACACTACAGCCTCGCCAGTGGACCGATTCATGTTCCAGCGAAACAAACGTGCTGATAGGAGGGGGGCGCACAGGAGCTGGGGTGAGCCGTGTGTCTGCGGAGCAGGGATCTCTTCTCGGGGTGCTTTGCTCCCTGCCACCATGCGCTGAGCAGCACTCGCTCGCCAAGCCCTGTTTCTGTGGTGTCTCTGCTTTGGCTGAATGAACGCTGTCAAACTTTTTTTTTTTAAAAATCCTATTTTAAGTTGTGCATGTCAGGGATTTGTTCTCAGGAATGGGAAAACTTACCAATACACTATGATATGATTAATCTGTTATCAGCTAATGAACAGTTTATTTCCATCTTTGATTATTACTAATAACTAGGGATAAACATGTATGTGCATGTTCTTACTTAAACACATGTTCTCATTTTTTTTCTGGTGATATAGTCAGAAATTGAATTTCTGCTTCATATAATAATAGGATATTTAGCATTTTGAAAAACAACCAAACTACACACCACAATTTGCTTCCTATCAACAATTTAGGAGAATTTGTGGGCTTCCCACATCCATTTCAATGCTTGTTGTTGTCCATTTGTTAAATTACAACTATTCTAGGGAGTGTGAATTAGTACCTTATTGTGGCTTTGATTTTAATTTCACTAATAATTGGATACATTCAATATATTTTCATGTGCTAATTGTTCAGTGTATATCGTTTATGGTGTAGTCTTTATTCAAATTCTTTTTCCATTCTTAATTTGGGTTGTTTTCCTCTTCATCATAAGTATTATTTAGACTTTCTGGGTACTCATCTCATTGCCATATATAGTTTTCCACTTCTCAGCTTATCTTTTCACTTCCCCAATAGTGTCCTTTTGATATAAAACAAATTTAGTTTTCATTACGTCAAATTCGTCTTTCTTTTGTTGTACATATTTTCACAACCATATCCTAAGTTACAAACACTGTTAATTTACTTTTTTTTTTTTTGTACTTTAAGGAAGGGTCTACAGGGTGTTCAGAATCTCACTACTAGATTGGACTTGCAGTGATCCGCCTGTTTACAGCCTCCCAAGAGCTGGGTTTACAGGAGCACACCACCATGCCCAGTCTCAATTGCAGTCTCAGCGCGCCCCAGGGGTGGGGCTGGCATGTCACGCCCAGGGATCGAATCCCTGACCCCTGTACCTGCTTGCAGGCGCTTTAATCTGCTGAGCTATTTGGCCAGCCATAAGTCACATATGTTTTTAAAACAATTTTATAGGTGTTGTTATTACATTTAGGTCTTTGGTTTATTTTGAGTTAATTTTTACACATGGTATGCAGCACAGGTTCAATCCCTATGCATGTAGTTATTCGTGTGTCTGCTGCTATTTGTTGAGGTCCTGCTTGTGGTTCTCTACAGAGTTGCTCAGCACTCTTGGTGAAAGATAATCAACCATATATGTAAGGGTTTCTTCTTTTTTAATCCTATTCCTTTGATTTTTCTTTTCTTACTCTAGTGCTACATTGTCTTACAACAAAGCTGACTATTAGAGTTTCCTGAAAAGTTTTGAAGATTACATCCTTCACCTGTATTTTTATTAATAATTATTTTGAATATTCTGAATTATTTTTATTTCCTTGTTAATTTCAGTATCAGTTTATTAACTTTTGCAAAACTAAAAAGGCACCTGAATTTTTTGCAAGAATTTGATTACTTTTGTAGATAAATTTGGGTAGCATTACAATCTTAACAATATTAAATCTCCTAATGCATAAACATAGAACAAAATTTCAGTGTATTTTGTTTAATTTATTTTATCATTGTTTTGCATTTACAGTGTGCAAGATTTGCATTTCTTTTTAAAAATTCATTTGTACATATTTTATTCTTACATTAATATTTTAAATGGATTTTTAAACTAAATTTTATATTGTCTATTAGCCAGTCATTGAACTGCAATTTGATTGTATGCATAGCTTTTTTTACCTTGCAATATTGCTAAACTTATTAGCCTTTGTCATTTTTTTAAATTCCTTTATATTTGATTACTCCAAGATCACACTGTGTGAAATTAGAAGTAGTTTTACTAGTTCCTTTCCAAATTGAAAGTTTTCCCCCTTGCTTACCTACTGCTGCAAGTAGCTCGAGCACAATATTAAATAGAAATGTTGAGAACATCCTTGTCAGTTCCCTCCCCTTCCTTCCAAACAATAGCCTCGCGGGATGCAGAACGTGTGACCAACACTCTATACGTGCTTTGGCTGTATCACCCCTCTGCTTTCTGACCTCCATGTGTATGGGATCATTTCAAAATCTTTTATCTCTGGTTTGTGACAGTGTACCATGTATTAAGCTGTGAAACTCTTTAACTTTTTTTTTCCCTGTATGGAGTTTATTGATCTTCTTGGATAGATGAATGTTTCATTTTCAAATTTGATAAATCTAAGATCATTTTCTTGTTTTTTTTTTAATTTTTCCTTTTTTTTCTGGGATTCATTTTACACATGTGTTGGCAGTCTTTGTATCAATTTTCCTCACTCTGAATAATATTTGGCTTATCTTCATATGTGCTGATTTGTGTCTTTGACAATGCAAATGTCCCTGAACTCTAATAGATTTTAATTTCCATTGTTTTATTTTTCAACTCCAGATTTCCCTTTTTATTATTTATATTTTTATTAATATTTATATTATATTAATAAATTTATTAATATCTCCTTTATTTAAGGAGATATAATTCTTTTTTCTAAATGTATTTGGTATAGGGTCTCACTCCACAGCTCAGACTTACAGGGATCCTCCTGTTTTCAGGTTCCCCAGCACTGGGATTAGAGGCGTGCACCAGCAAGCCCAGACTCGGTAGCTGGCTCAGCACACCTGTGGGTAGGGCTCGCACAGCATGTGGTGCTGGGGATTAAATCCGGATCTCGCCTAAGCAGGGAGGAGACATATTTCTTATATCTTTGGAGGCCTGGGGGCATAGTTAATTCTTGTTAGTATTGGAGATTAAACCCAAGGCATTTACACTGAGCCACAGTCCTAGCCTTTTCTTTAAAATTACCTTTTATTTTAAGACAAAGTTTTGCTAAATCACTATGCTGCTCAGGCTGGGTTTCAACTCGTGATTTTCCTGCTTCAGCCTCCCAGAGTACTGGGATTGTGAGTGTCGCTGCCACACAGGTTCCTTTAGTTCTTTAGGCATGGGCTGCTTTGTTTTTTCTGAAAATAGCTAACTTAAAACCTGTCTAGTAAATGTAATATTGGTGTTTTCAGGGACTGCCTCTATTGGTTATTTTCCTATATAAAGTTGATGCCTCTTTATCTTTCTATGTTGTAAATTTTTGTTGGCAAATTGTACATTTAAACAATATGGTAACTCAGAGTCAGATTCTTCTTTATCCCTGTTTTCTTCCTTGCTATCTTCTGTGTTCATTGCTGTGTGTGTGTCTGTGTATGTGTGTGTGTGTGTGTGTGTGTGTGTGCGTCTGTGTGTGTGTCTGATAGACAGAGAGACAGAGAGAGAGAGAGTCAGAAACTGAAAAAACTTCTCTGAAGTAATTTTATAAATTCTACATTTTTTGTCATGCATGACACTAACATCCTTGCTTGCTTACTTTACTAATATCCTAATGACAGAAAAGAAGTTTTAAATAGTTGGAAGCAATATTCCTCCAGAGTGTGCTCAGTTTCTTTGTGTGCACATTCGAGTACACTGTCATGATTCAGCCAGGCAGTTTAGAATCGTGCTTCACTTCTTTTTCACAAAAGAGAATAAAAAATAATTTTTTAAATATAAATAATACAGAATTTCACTAAACAAGATTACAGAAATTCAACAACAGTTTTTATGTTGCACATTATTGTCTTCAAATTAATTGTTCATATTTCCAGATCTAAGCATGTGCTTCATTTGGGCAGGATCTCAAGCTTAGTGAGATAGGCAAGCTTAGTAGACTGAAGCACACCCCGAGCACATTTATTGTCCTAGAGTTGCATGTTGCTTTCTTTACTCCCATAGAGTTTGTCAGAGCATTTCAAAACCTTCTTTGCACTACCCAGGTTTTCCTCTTAAGTTTTGTAGATAGCTTGTAGTTGTCTACAAGTGTCTTCACTTAGGCAATTTCAATGTTAAAAAAAATTCTCTTCATCAGTTTTGACAAATCCTGCATGAAGAAGATCATTGAAGTGGGTGATTTCTCAGGTCAAATG
>PVKA01035276.1:9181-22852 GCA_004027165.1 Ctenomys sociabilis
GCTCTCACAGAGAGCAATCTGGTCAAGCATTGGCCGTGACTCATCCACATGGATGACACAGACAAAGGAACTACAGAATAATGTACAGGACTACAAGATAAACCCTGAGAAGACTTCAATGACCACATAGGAAATATAAAGTTCATGTGTTGCTATATAAGTTTTGATCTACCTAGGTCTTAACCATCCAGCAGAAAAGACACTCAAATTCTAAGGAATACATATGTACCAACTGTGTTAAATGGGGGTAAGATCCTTGCTCTAAACAGATTCCAGGAGCCAAAGCTAAGAATTTGCTCCAAGTTGTTTGTTGTACAACCACTGCTTTCAATTCAGTAAGTATGAATTTAAAATCTAGCTGGGGAGATAGCTCAGCACCATAAGAGCCTGCCTCACAAGTAAAAGGTCTCAAGTTCAATCCCCCATGCCTCAAAAACAGAGAGAGTGAAATGAACAAACAAACAAAAACCTTCATTGTGTTAGCCCAATAGTTCAGTGGATTAAGGGGACTGTAACCAGGTGCAGGGATTAGGGGTTTGATTGCAGGGCCTGCTGTGCTCGCCTCAGCCTCAGGGTGTGCTGAGACAGCAATTGAGACTCAATATGGTGGCGTGAGCCTGTAATCCCAGCTGTTGGGAGGCTATAAACAGGCGGATCACTACGAGTCTGATTAAATAGTGAGATCATGAACACACTGTACACCCTTCCCTAAAATGCTAAATAAATAAATAAATAAATAAATAAATAAATAAATAAATAAATAAATAAATAAAATAAGACATTGTACTCAGCACACAATGTGAAAAGAGGTCATGTAAGAATTCATGGGGCAAGATGTCAAATGTGGACCCCGATTCGGTGAGTGAATGGTGAGTCTGAGGGAGAGCCTTTGGCTTCTCCCCGTGCACGATGCAATATCTAGAGACCTGCCCCCAAGCCCACGGAGCAAGTGGGAATTTTTTCAACTCTCTCGGCACCCCAGTTAAATGAGGGTGTGGGAGAAACTTTGGCTTCCACCCATATGAGTCGCGATATCTGGAGAGCATGGAGCACAGTTCTTCAAGTCTTCTATGCAAACAAATTCCAGCCCAGAATATTATACCCCGGAAAACTTTCTTTAAAGTTTGATGGAGAAGTGAAATACTTCCATGACAAAGAACAACTAAATAATTTCATAATGACAAAGCCATCCCTACACAAGATACTGAAGGATGTTCTAGAGAGAGACCACAATGACCAGAACTCCACGAAGGAGAACAGAAGGATCCCAATAAGTAAGGCAAACAATTAAACATGGGACAAAAAGGAGTAAAAAACAGCAGGTAAATATCATGAAAATCAGAGGTCAACACATTTCTATCATAACCATCAATGAAAATGGACTCAATTCACCAATTAAAAGAAATAGACTGGCACAGTAGATTAGGAAACAAACCCCAACAATATGCTGAATATAAAAAATACACTTAACTCAAAAAGACATTCATGGCTCAAAGTCAAAGGATGGAAAATAATACTACATGCCCAGCACCTCAGAAAAAAGTAGGAGTAGCTATTCTGTTCTCAGACAGTTTTAACTTCAAACCAAGATTGATCAAATCACACAAAGAAGGCCACTATATATTGGTTAACGGAAAAATTCAAAAGCAAGAGGTAACACTCATAAATATCTATGCACCAAACACAGGAGCACACAACTACATAAGACAAACCTTAATAGACATGAAAACCCTAATATCCAAGATCACAATCTTATCAGGAGACTTTAACACCCACTTATCTCAAGAAGTAGATCAAGCAGACAAAAAATTAGAAAGGATGAAGCAGAAATGAACCAGAGCTTGGAACAAATGGAAGCTGTATGTGTATGTAGAGTGCTCCGCCCAACCACAGCTGAATACACATTTTTCTCAGCTGCACACAGGTCATTTTCCAAAATAGACCACATACTAGTCCAGAGGTAATACGTAAGTATATGCAAGAAAACAAAAATTATCCCATGCATATTATCTGACCACAGTGCAATGAAACTAGAACTAAACAGAAAAAGAAACAAAAAACCCCGCTAAATTTATGTAAGTTAAACTGCACCCTACTCAGCAATCAATGCGACACAGAAGAAATTAAACAAGAAATTCAACAATATCTACAATTCAATGAAAATTCAACCACAACTTACTGGAATCTATGGAATGTGATGAAAGCAGTTCTTAGAGGGAAAATCATAGCTATGAACTCACACATTAGGAAAACAGAACTGGCACAAATAAACACCCAAATGTTGCATCCAGAAAAGGAAGAGCAAACCAAACCTAGAGCCCAAAGAAGAGAAGAAATCATAAAGATTAGAGCAAAAATTAATTCAATTAAGATGAAGAAAACAGTTCAATGAAACCACAAATCAAAAAGTTGGTTCTTTGAAAGACTAAATAAAGTTGATCAGCCCTTAGTCAACCTCATCAAAAAGAGGAATATAAAATTTCAAATACAAGCAATAAGGAATAAAAAGTGTGAAATCACCACAGACCCAGTGGAAATTCATTAGATTATCAATAGCTACTTCAAGAATCATTACACTCACAGAATAGAAGACACAGAAGAAATGGGCAAGTTCCTCAAAAAGTCCGAACTACCAAAAAAGAAGCAAGATGTAACAACTATAAGAAAATACTCAGGACATATGAGAACCTGTACTGCAACAGCATGAAACTCAGTTGAACTCCAAATTTTGTGAACAAGGAGATTATGGAGCCACAGAGGAAAGAGACTGAAGTTCTATAGTGTGTCTGGGGAGAGTCACATGGAGAGAAAACTTTCTCTCAAGCTCTCACAGAGAGCAAACTGGTCAAGCATTGGTCATGACTCATCCACATGGATGACACAGACAAAGGATCTACAGAGTAATGTATAAGACTACAAGATAAACCCTGAGTGGAATTCACTGACCACAGAAGAAATATAAAGTACATGTGCTGGTATATAAGTCTTGCTCTATCTAGGTCTTAACCATCCAGCAGAAAAGTATAAACATGAAGTATACATCGTGGGGCCATAAATTAAGCTGAGCTGTAAGTGGCTATGGTCGACAACTGTAACTCACTATTGTTGTGGAATGCTGGACTGTATTGGATTGTGTTGTCGAGTTCAAGCACCTAAGTTAGTTGAATGACAACGGAGGGCCCACCTTTGAAAGGTGTAGACAAAGGAGGGAGTATAGAAAGAAAAATATCATGTTGTGTGTGTATAGACAGTACAGTTGGGATAGATAACGCTGTGCTTCTACATAATCCTATGAGAGGCAAGATTTTCACTGATGGTGGTAGGACAGGATATTATGTCAGCTTCTAGTACTATGATCATCCACTAGGAAAATAATTATTAAATTTTTGATATAATTCAGGTATAAAAAATAAGATAAGTAAACAGCTACACTCTTAATTTACTGATGAGACATCTTCTATAATAGTCTGTAAGTATAATATCATGTATGCACCTTGTATGATACCAAAATAGTATGAAAACAGTTTGCAATGTATTAATTTATCGAATATGTCTTGTTAAGGTGTCTTAAAACTGTCTGATTAATATCTGTATTTCAATAAAATAAAAAATAAATTCTAAAAATAAATAAATAAAAATAATTAAGAGGAAAAAAAATAAGAAAATAATAGCCAACAAATTACAAAAGGTAATGAAAAGCTTTCCGAAAAAGAAAAGTCCAGGTACTGATGGATTCACAGCTGAATTCTACAAGAAATTTATAGAATATATGTAATCCACACACTCCTCAAACTCTTCAACGAAATTGAAAAGGAAACAGTCCTCCTAAAATCATTTCTGGAGGAAAGTATTATACTGAATCCAAAACCAGTGAAATACACAACTAAAAAGGAGAACTACAGGACAGTGTCCCTCATGAACATAAATGGAAAAATCCTCAATAAAATACTAGGAAACAGAATACAGCAAATTATCAAGAAGATCATACACAATGACCAGGTGGGATTCATCCCAGGTATGCAAGGATGGTTCAATGTTCAAAAACCTATAAATGTAATACACTATATTAGTAGACTGAAATCTAAAAACCACATGATAATCTCAATTCATGTAGAAAAAGCTTTTCACAAAGTCCAACATTCATTCATGTTCAAAACCCTACAGAAAATTGGAATAGATGGACTCTACCACAATTTGATAAAAGCCATCTATGACAACCCAACTGCTAATTTAATTCTATATGGGGAAAAACTGAAACCTTTTACTCTTAGATGAGGTACAAGACAAGGATGTTCTCTATCACCCTTCCTATTCAATATAGTTTTGGAATCATTAAAACACCCCGTAGAAAAGAGGGAGAAATAAGAGCAGTACAAATAGGTAAAGAAGAAATGAAATTATCACTATTTGCAGATAACATGGTACTTCACTTAGAAGACCCAAAAATTTCCATCAAGAAGCTAATAGAATTGATACACAAATTCAGTAGCATAGGAGGATACAAAATCAATACTCAAAATTCAATAGAATTCCTCTACACAGATAACAAACACACTGAGAGGGGAAACTATAGAAACAATGTCATTTACAGTAGCACCGCAGAAAATGAAATACCTTGGATTCACTTAACCAAGGAAGTCAAACACCTTTTCATGGAAAATTACAACACCCTAAGAAAAGAGATTATAGAGGATTTCAGAAATTGAAAGATATTCCATGCTCCTGGACAGGAAGAACCAGCATTGTGAAGATGACCATACTCCCAAAATTGTTGTGCAGATTTAATGCAATCCCTATCAAACTGCCACCAACATACCTCCCAGACAGAGAGAAATTGTTCCAAAAATTTATTTGGAACCACAAATGACCTAGAATAGCAAATACAATCCTGGCCAACAGAGACAAGGCAGGAGGCATCACAATTCCTGACTTGAAATTATACTACAAAGCCACTGTGATAAAATCAAAATAGTATTGGCAACGAAATAGACCTGAGGATCAAAAGAATAGATTAGAAGATGCAGAGGCCTCTGCGAACACAGTCAGCCACCTAATCTTCGACAAAGGGGCCAAAAATACCTCCTGGAAGAAAGATAGCCTCTTTAACAAATGCTGCTGGAAAAACTTGCTTTCTACATACCGAAAACTAAAACTTGACCCAGTTCTATCACCATGGACTAAGCTAAAGTCAAAATGGATTAAAGATCTAAACATTAAAACAGAAACACTCAATCTCCTGGAAGAAAATGTTGCAGGAACTCTTGAAGACATAGCGATATGCAAAAATTCATGAACAAACATGTATTCACACAGGAAACACTTTAAGGAATCAACAACTGGGATCAACTCTTCTTGTGGAGTTTCTGCATGTCAAAAGAAATTGTCAACAATGTGAAAAGACAACCCACAAATTTGGAAAAAGTCTTTAACTAATAATCACTCAGATAAGTGTCTTCTCTCTAGAATTTATAAGGAACTAAGATACATTAGGACCCTCACATTTAAAGACCCAATTCAGAAATGGGCATCTGAGATGAATACACACTTCTCAGAGGATGAAATTAAAGAAGCGAATAAATATACGAAAAAAATGACCCACATCACTAGCCATCTGTGAAATGCAAGTTAAAACCACACTAAGATACCATCTTACTCCAGAAAGAATGGCTATCATAAAGAAATCAACCAACAACAAGTTTTGGAGAGGATGTGGGGAAAGGGAACACTTCTCCACTGCTGTTGGGAATGTAGACTGGTGCAACCATTGTGGAGATCAGTGCTGAGACTTCTCAAAAAAGTGGGACTGGAAATCCCTTTCAAGCTGGCTATCCCCCTAGTGGAAATTTTCCCAAAAAAACTGAAAACATCATATCACAGTGATTTATGTGTACCTATGTTTGTAGCAGCACAATTTTTGATAGCAAAATCTTGGAAACAACCCATCACATGAGGAATGGTTGAAAGAGATGTGGTATTTCTACCTTATGGAATATTACTCAGCTATAAAAAATGATAAACTTGAGACATTTATATTGAAGTGAATGCCACTTGAACATATACTCATTAGTGGAATCAAGCAGGCAGGCACACATGTGCAAATATTGTGTAATCTCCTTAGTATAAGAAGTCAAAAAAAGAAACACTAATAGAAATGTATAACAACTAAAGCGAATTTAGTCAGATAGGTAGGGCCAACTGAACGGCATACGCTGCAGGGTACTAATCAGCTTCTCTTCTGGATGGTTACCAACCTAAGTTTATAGATCAAAAAGTGGAGCAATAGAAGGGCCTCAAGGTCAGCCAACATTTTGTCCCTCGCCTTTCAAGGTCAGTGAAGACTCAGAACATAGGAGAACCTATAGTGTAACATCATGAAACTCAGTTTTGCCCCAAATTTTCTGATCTAGGAGATTATGGAGCCACAGAGGAAAGAGACTGAAGTTCTATAGCGTGTCTGGGGAGAGTCACATGGAGAGAAAACATTCTCTCAGGCTTTCACAGAGAGCAAACTGGTCAAGCAATGGCCGTGACTCATCCACATGGCTGACACTGACAAAAGATCTACAGAATGAGGTACGGGGATGCAGGATAAACCCTGAGGGGATTTGACTGACCTCATCTGATACAAAAGCTACATTTCTTGTTATATAGGTCTTGTTTTATCTCAGTCTCAACCATCCAGCAGAAAAGCATAAAAATGAGGTATATAACTTGGGGCCATAATAATAAGTTGAGCTGTACATGGCTCTAGTCAATAACTTCTTCAGATAACTCATTATTACTGTGGCCTGCTGGACCGTGTTTGATTGTTTTTTCGAGTTCAGGCGCCTATAATTATTAAATGACAATGGAGTGTCCATCTTTGACAGGCCAAACAAGAAAAGGGGGATACAAAAGAAAAACCATGCTGTGTTTGTATAAACAGTACAGTTAGGATAAATATTCCGTGCTTCTGCACAATTCTATGAGAAGCAAGATTTGCACTAATAGTCGTTGGACAAGATATTATGTCGGCTTGTAGTACTATGGACAACCACTAGGAAAGTAACAAGGTAGAAAGTGTTAATTATTGAATCTGTGATATAATTCAGCTATAAAAAATAAGTAAACAGCTACACTCTCTTAATTCACTGATTAGAGACATCTGCTATAATAATGTTTGTAAGTATATCATGTATGCACCTTGTACGATATCAAAACATTACAAAAACAGTTTGCAATGTATTAATTATGGGTTCTGTCCTGTTAATTTGATTTGAAACTGTCTCATTGCTTTTCATTCTTCAATAAAAAAGAAAAAAAGGAACATTTTGCACAAGAAACTTAAATAAAATCATACCAAGATACACAAAAAGAAGATATTAAATGTGACTAATGCATACCAATAATAAGCAACACTCATACTCTAATTACTGCCAGAAATCATGCTATGCACCGACTATCCAGAGTACCACACTGCTTTAAGAATTCAAAAGAGGAATGAAGGCCCTTCAATTGAGTGAGGATTTGGAGGGCTTCTTTTTTTTTTTCTGTTTGTATTTCAGGGAAGGGTCTACAGGGAGTTCAGGGTCTCACTACTAGATGAGACTCATAATGATTCTCCTGTTTACAGCCTCCCAAGTCCTGGGGTTACAGGCTTGTGCCACCATACCTAGTCTCAATTGCCATCTCAGCATGCCCTCACGATGGGGCCAGCCCAGCCCTTGCCCCTCTGCCTGTTTGCAGGCTTTTTAATCTGCTGAGCTATTTGGCTGGCCCTTGTAGGATTTCTTGTATAAGCCTGACATTTACACATCAGTTTACTTGTTTACACTTCTCATTTTTTATTACTATGAAAGCTAACACTGAGTTTCCCAAGTATCTCTTACCTGGCTGTCAAAATTATCCACTGTTGTCGGTTTTATTTTACCCATTGCTATAGGGAAAATAAATGTAACCTGCTATGTGTCAAATATGCCAAATTGGTGTTCTCCAAAGTAGAATGAATTGTAAAGAACAATGGATGGTATCAGCAGGAAAACAGAGATAGGAGGGAACCTAAAATAGGTTCCTTAAGAGCCTGCTTCTTAAAGGAAGTTTTATAAAGCAAACTCATAAGAGGTGTTGTAATATGAGCTAAAACTATGATCAATGAGATAGCTCAGCAGACTAATTGCTTGCTTTGGGTAGCACAGGGACCAGAGTTCCAACCCCAATCCATATTCAGGGCCAGAACCAACCCCAGGGGTGTGCTAAGCCAGCGAATGAGTCCCAGCATGGTGGTGCATACCTGTAATCTCAGCGCTGGGGAGGTTGAAAACAGGAGGATCACTATGAGTTCAAACTGCATAGTGAGACCCTGTAGCAAATATATTGATTAAAAAAAAAAAAAGCTATTGTCAATAAGATTATAAGTATCACACTTAGGTAATAGCGATCCAATGGGGAAGCAGATCATGTAGCAAGTGTACATAAAAACAAGTACCTTTTAGGAAGGGCTGAATCAAGGGATCCTGTCCACTCACTAGGGTAACTGATGTCTATCTAGACTTGTCGGATTAGGTGATATCAGTTACCCCTTGGGGAAGCAGGCAGGCCTTGTCATTCCATCTTTATCTTGAAGCCAGGACTTCAACAGATGCCCTCCCGCCACATTTGTAATGTGTTCTCATCGTCTGACTCTGTTAAAGTTCTAACCTTGTCTGAATGCTAGTTGTCTAGAACATCTGCCCCTTCCCCTAAGAGCTACTCCTAACTGCTATGAGGGGGTGAGGGATGATGACTGCTTTGGCTACTTAGGGCTGAAGGTGGTCTTAGTGGTGATCAGCAGTCAGAGACACTCTCCAGAGGACCTATCTAAAGGACTGTGTAGATGTCTTGGGTAGGCATGTAGCTTTAATTTTGAAGGAGAGAAGGGCAAACAAACAGTTAATCACTGTAATTGTTGATGAATTGTGTCATCTTGATAAGTCTTTAGAAGCTGAACTAGATGACTTAGCAGGGGGCCAGGGCCCTCCCTTTGTAAATATCCTGAGCTTGTACAAGAGGAAGGCATGGAGATGACTTCAGTGCTATACCTGCTCCAGGGCCTGCACAATAGAAGGGAGAGAGGCTTCTCCATCCTTTTCTTGTTGCTTTTGGTCTCTTCCTCTGCCTTGAACTTTTGCCCCTGTGCCACACTGCCTTGGAGCCAGGTGATCAGCTAAAACCTGCACAGAGTGTGAGCTAATTCCTTAAATTCTTTAATTTGGATATGGGGTATTTAGTCCCAGAAACAAGAAAAAAGGTACAGGTATGAATGGTTCAAATAACATGGACAAGACTGTTATGAATAGAACTAAGAAATAGTTGAAATCATTGAGACACTGTCAAAAGAATCAAGAATATATGTATACACAACATTTGGCTTTTACAATTGCACAAATACCCCCGTTGTGTGTCTTTTAGAGTGTTTCATGCCATTTGATATTGGAGAACAGCTGGCCTTGGTAATTTTATTTTTTCACTTAGAAGAGAGAGACCAATCCAGGAGTCATTCCAGGCCCACTGAGTGTAGTTACTCAAGACCTCCATGTATTGCATAACATCCTCTAATGCTAGGGAAGTGAAAAGGTAGAAACTAATTGAGCATACCAGTAAATCACACTCTTACACATTGATGTTGAAGATGAGGTAAGATGATATTTTTTGCCAATCCTTCTTTATATCCATGCAAATCCCAGCATGTATCTCCCAGGGTGTAGACAGGGCCATAAACTGGTTCCAGAGGACCAATCAGTACCACTAGGGGTTTATACAATTCCATGTTGATTAAACAAGACTCTTGTAGATAAGTCTTCAACTTATAAAATTCCAGTGCTCCTTAGAGTTACCTGTTTTCAGGCATGTCTTTCAGCCTCACTGTCATCTCCCATGACAGTTATCTGTTATCTCCACCCAAGTCTTTTAAAGCAATCACACACATTTTCTCATTTGCCATCAGCATAGCAAGTCTTAAATATATGTGGGTCCCACTTAACATGAAATCTTTTATCCTAGATAAAGGTATATTTCTATTAATATAACACCTACTTGATAACATTTTCTATGTGGACTTAACAATGCATCATACTTCAAATTTTTGACAGTACTTTTCCACTTTAGTGGAAACACAGATGGATTTCTAACTGGTCTAATTTTCTTGTCTTTGTCATTTTATTTTGTGTTTTACTTCAGTTGCACATGAAGAAAAAGAATACATTTCTTCCCTTATATCCCTCAACCCTTTTGGTTTCTGTGTTTTAAATATTTTGTGATGTGTTAAAGGAATATCTGACTATCAAATTCCAATTACTTTGTTTAATGAAATTTTGTATCATTTCTAATGTTCTTTATCATTTTATATTCCTTTAAAAAAATAAAATGGAATACCTGAGAGGAAATTAATAAACCATAATTTATTAAAATAGATAAATAATAAAAGAATCTATTGGCTCACAGTTTTAGAGACAAGGAAATTCCAAGATCAAGAGGCTGTCATATGACAAGAGCCATCTTGCTTTGTCATCGGATGGTGTAAGCACAAAAACAGTGCAAGAAAAAGATAAGAGGGACCAGAATTTCTCCTTCTTACAGAGTCCATTGTCAGAGGAAGGGCATTAATCCACTCATTCTCTGCTCATGACCAAGTCACTGCTTATTAACTCTAGCTCCCAACACTGTCACACTAGGACTTAAGATTCTGGAACACGTCTTTTGATAGAATGTATGGGGGTCCTCTCCATACAAACAATTTGATTGTATGATGCACGTTTAAACCATTTTTATTCCTAGTGACAGGTGAAAATTTAGTATAATGGCTAGAGAAGGTGTATTTAAAAATCTTTTAATTGCCCCATCAGTGAATATGAAGATTGCTCCAAATCTGTATACACATATTGTATCTTCCAGATGAGGTCGATGAATAAACCTGTTCAAGCTCTTTATTCCTGTTTGCTATTGAAAATCAGTTTCTATCATTCCCAGAAAGAAAAAGTACTGCCCACACAATGAGAACAAATTTTGTATTCATTGAATTAAGAGAATGTAGCTGTATATCTATCCTAATTATTTTGATTATACACATACAAAATGGTTGTTCACTTGTATCCCCTTTTTTGTTTAGTTTTGTCAGAGAAAGGAATCCCATTGTCATTTAAATATCCATGAACTCAGCAAAATGTTCCAGAATAGTTCCGTAGTCCACAACATTAGTGGGCTTTCCATAAGACTGGCAGTGTCAGAAGTTGTTGACTTGAGGTTTTATAGCTCAGAATATTAATATGATTTTGCTTTTTATACCTCTTTTCTTTTTTACTTTTCTGCTGGATAGTGAGGACAAAGATACAGAAAGACATAGGCAACAAAAAAAATGGCTCTTGTATCTGATAAGGTCAGTCAAATCCCATCAATATTTATCCTGAAAACGTGAACCATAGTTTGTAGCTCCTTTCTCAGTGTGAGCCATGTGGATAAGTCACAGCCATTGCTTCACCAATTTTCTCTCTGTGAAAGAATGAGAGAATGTTATCTCTCCATTTGACTCTCCTTAGGCACAGTCTATATCATGGATCACTTTCTTCTGTGGCCCCATAATCTCCTTGATCAATAAAGTTGGGACACAAGTGAGTAACGGGATGTTACACTACAGGTTCTCCTATGTCCTGAGTCCTCACTGAACTTGAAAGTTTAGGGCAGAAGTGTTGGCTGTCCTTGAAGCCATTATTTTTCTCTAATTTTTGGAGTGCAAACTTAGGTTGTTAACCCTCTAGAAGAGAAACTTGTTGATATTACCTAACAACATAGGCAGTTGTGCTTAACCTCACAATCTGTCTGAATATCAAACATGTCAGGCATAACATGGAAAAGATATTTTCCATCAAGTATTGATATGCTAAACTTTAAATCCCTGCACAATATGAAGAAAAAAAAATAAAGTTAAAAAATAGGTACAAACAATTACATATTTTTACGTAGAAATTTACAAATCTAATATATACAGTATTGTAGCAGGACAGTCCTGTGGCATTTTTTCCTGTCCCTTGTTTTCATTTATTGCCCTTTTTTTAAAACAAACATTTACTTGACAGTATGGCATTAATTGCTAAGCTATGACAAGTAGTATGTATTTGGAAGACCAGAATGACAGGCACTAAAAGCATGACCTTACTATTACATATTGCTATGTTCAGTGCAGTTGCTTAGTTCACAGTTATCAGCATAGGAAGTTAGGATGAGAATCCTACCAATTAACTGCTAGTTTTGAAAACCTCCTAAAGATTCTCAGGATCGTTGCCTTACCCATCTTGCACATCTTATTTCTTTGGCCTCTATTTGTTGTATAATGCTCAAGTTCTCGCTACCCTTTTAATTATATTATACCTTTCTATTTTTTTCTTCTTTTCAGTTCTTATACTAGGCAGATTATATGATATTTACACATGTGGGTCTGGTTTATTTCACTTATATCTTCAACTGACATCCACTAAAATATGAAGGTTTCAAGTTTATTGTTCTTTATACCTGAGTAATACACCATTGTATAAAAACACCACACCTTTTTCAACCATTCCTCAGGTGATGGGCATTTTTGTTGTTTCCAAGATTTGGCTATCACAAATTGTGCTGCTATAAACATAGTTACACTTATATTACTATGATATGACATTTTCAGTAAATTAGGGAAAATTCCAAGTAGAGGAATAGCTGGTTTGAATGAGATTTCCAGTCCTAGATTTTAAGGAGTCTCCACACTGATTTCCATAATGGTTGCACCAATCTACATTCCCACCAGCAGTGGAGAAGTGTTTTTTATTCCCCATAGCCTTTCCAACATTTGTTCTTAGTTTATTTCTTTATGATAGCCTTTCTTTCTGGGTTGAGATGTTATCTCAGTATTGTTTAAATTTGTATTTCATGAATGGCTAGTAATGTGCACCATTTTTTCATATACGTATTCATTTTTCTAATTTCATCCGCTGAGAACTATATGTTCATGTTGCATGTGCATTTCTGGATTGGTTCTTTAAATTTTGGGGTCCTAATGTTTATTAGTTCTTTATAAATTCTACAGAGCAGAACTTTGTCTGAGTTTTTTTTTTCCTAGATATTTTTCCAAAGTTGTGGGTTGTGTTTTCACTTTGTTGGTAATTTCTTTTGACATGCAAAAACTTTTCAGCAAGAGGAGGTGCTAGTTGTTTATTTTTTCAAATACTACCCATGCAATTTGATTTTTGTTCATGAACACTTTGTCTACCTCTATGACTTTAAGAGTTCCTCCTACTTTCTCTTTTAATGCTTAGATCTTTAAACCATTTTGACTTTAGCTTAGTGCATGGTGATAGACTTAGGTCAAGTTTCAGTTTTCAGCATGTAGAGAGCCAGGTTTTCCAGCAACATTTGTTAAAGGGGCTCTTTTTCTTTCAGTGAGCATGTTTGGACCCTTGTCAAAGATCAGGTGGCTGAGTGTGTTTGTAGTGACTTATGGATCTTCTTATGTATTTCATTGATACTCAGGTCTATTTCGTTGCCAGTACCATGATGATTTTATCACAATATCTTTGTAGTATAATTTCAAGTCAAGAATTGTAATGCTTCCTGCCTTGTTTTTCTTGCCCAGTATTACCTTTGCTATTCTATGTTTTTTCTGGTTTCAATTTCTGTATGTCTGGGGGG
>PVKA01035277.1:0-22770 GCA_004027165.1 Ctenomys sociabilis
TGTCTTTTTTTTTTTTTTTTTCTTTTTCGGAACCAGGACCAGGGATTGAACTCAGGCCCTTGCATTTTCCAGGGAAGTGCTTATTCCACTGAGCCATCTCCCTGGCCCCAATGACAATATTTTTGCTGCTGTGCATATTTGCCCCCATGACAACACTTTGGAAATACCTGAGGCAACACATTCTTATCAAATGGTGGACACTGAAAATGTCACATTCAGGGCCCCAGTAAACAATGCAGCTAACTTAGTACATTAGAGACAGATAACAATGAAGAAAAACTAATATTTGGGGCAGAAGTTGTAAATACTTCCCTGTGCTAGTTTGGGGTAGAAAAGACTTTTTAAACTTCAATAAATGTTTAATAATTGTTGATAAATGTTGAATGACACTAGGATTGCTCTTGCCTTTCTCTTTTAGATAATGGTCTGTATCATTTCATAGGGCTCTAAAATGTATGTGTATATTTGCACTGAATTAAATACTGCACAAACCCCAAACTTCAGACAAATTATGGAGGGCCAGAATACTAAAGTTTCATGTGCATTATTACTTTATCATCACTACAGTCTCACAAACGAGCTGTCATATTTTATTAGTGGGCACTGAGGCTCAACGGACTAAGATGTTTGCTTGGGTCTTTACATTCAGAAAGATGACTGTGGAAATTGAATAAATGTTGCCAGCTCCCAAGCCCTTACCCTTTCTGTTCAACTGTCTGGTCAGGTCAAAATGGAAAAGAGGTTGATTTAAACAGGGCTGAAAGGCATTTCTTAGACAGGACTTGTAAAATGCCACAATATAAAAAACCAGAAACCAAAAGGTTTATTACGCTGCATAAAAATAGTTTCCTGTTCCTTGAAAAGTAGCTACACCACTAACTAGAGAGGTGACCTTGGCAAGCATTTTTGCATATCTCTGGCCCTCAATTTTCTCTCCTCTAAGGACAATGACTGTGAGAAGGCAATGAGATAGTGCACATAAAGCACTTAACTATTGTGACCCTTGGATCAGAATGTTGTGTTTCAAAATTGTTAATTCTCATTATCATTGTGATTATTCTAATTATTTCTCTTCCTCAGCTCCAAACAATGCCCAACAGTTCAGGAGGACTTGCTATTATATTCCTCTTCAGTCCTTTGAGAAGGCTGATTTCCAATGGGTCAAAAAGGGACTGAGAGATGCCTACAGAAAAAGTAAGCATCAGAACAATTTTCTGGGGCCAATGAGATAGCTCAGTTCTCTAAAGTGCCTCCTTAGGCAAACTCAGGCAAAGAGCGGGGACCCAGTTTGATCCCTGGCACCACATGGTGCACCAGCACACACCCCTAGGGTGGGCTGAGCTGGCCACACACACACACACACACAGACACACACACACACAAAAAAAAAAAAAAAAAAAAAAAAAAAAAAAAAAAAAAAAAAAAAAAAAAAAAAAAAAAAAAAAACCAGCCTGCTGTAGGAATGATCCTGAACCATCCCCAACATCAGCAGGATTTCACTCCACAACCAGTAAATGACAGTCACACCACTCTTACTTGGAGCTTGCCCTCAACAGTGCCAAGGCAACCATGGCTGGAAAGAAAGCTGTCATGCACAGAAGACTAAATGGAAAATCAGAAGGTCACAAAGGAAGGAGACTCCCACTATCTAAGAAAAATGAAATCAGATCCTTTGTTTCTCTGTTTGATGTTTAAAACACACTGAGCAAACTCAATCTTTCAAAAACCATATGGACCTGCCATTTTTATTGTATACTGCTATATTTGAGTCATTTTTTCCTAAAAATGTCTAAGCTGGATTTCCTAAAGATGTAAAAGGTATTTTTACTGTCAATTTCTAAACTGGAACCCATTATATATGTTCATTGGTGGAATTCTAGGAACTGATTTTAAAATTGTGATAAAGTTGCAACTAATGGTTTGAATAACTAGGCCAAAAATGCCCAATAAGGCAAGCACTGGAAACCAAGAGTAAAGATAGATATACATCTTTATCTGTATCAGACTGAGCCCTTAAACATACGTGAGCCTTGGAAAAGATCCTCAGACCCAAGGAACTGTGCAGAGGAGACCTCAGAGAGTAAGAGCAGCCTGTTGACAGAAGGCTGAAAAATGCAGACTGTCCAGAAGTGGGAAAAGGAGTAATTAGCCAAGAAATGTATGCAGTCTTTTATTTGTTCCATCTCTGAGCTTCCTGCTCTCTCCCTCTTGCTTTCAGGCTGAGTTGAGGACCTGAAAACCAATATAGTGAGAACACAGCAATTTATCACTTTGAAAGGACATCAGATTTTAGGTACATAATTTCAGAGCTAGGGAGGGTTTAGGGAGAGTGATTCAATCCAGGCTAGACAGTCAACATCTCTGCTCCTGAATGCCACCAGTACAGGGAGGTAAAGACCAAGAAGGCCACCCTCAGTCTGTGGGACAGGCGGAGATCCAGGAAAAGTAGAAATTAAGAGGTGAGGAGGGCAGAGAGTAGCAATGGTGATGAAGTGCAGTGAAATGTGGTAGCTACAGACACAGTAAAACTTTTACAGGCTTGTGTTGGACATTCCAAATATGATCTAAGGATAAAAAATCTGCAACCTGTTAGAAGTCTGATATGACAAGTTTATGCTCTCTAAAAATTAAAAATAAATTCTAGAGACAATAAAGGTCAAGAGTAGGAAATATTTATTGAGAGATGGAAGCTCCTGTCAAAAGAACAGGAGGGGGCCCAAGTGAGTTTCTCAAGGACCCCACTTTACAGGGAAATTTAATAGAGCAATACCCATGTGGGTGCAACGTGGGTTACAGGTATGATTTACCAATAAGGGTACAAGTATGCTTGGGGAAACAAGTCCCAGAATAAGGGCACATGGAAAAAAACAAATATTTTTCTAGGAAATGAGGGGTCTAGAGGTCTTGGTCATCCACCAGGGTGACTAATGTGTATCAAGGCTTCATTAGGCCTGGTGTTCATCTTTACAGGAAATACACATGCCTGGTCTTCTTGTCTCGGGGCCTGGTTACCAGCAGATGTACCTATGGCCACAGGTGAGATGTTTTGCTTTTGTCCTGGCTGTCTCCTTGGCCTAACCCTATCTGACTGCTTATACTGTCTTTGATTCAAGGTTGAGTCAAATCCTGCGTTAGGTTTGACCTAATTTATCCATATGCGACCTGATACTAAGGATAGAAAAAGAAATGGTGACCTTTCTCTTTGTGAGTCCTATGCCCTTAGTTGGTGCTTTGATAGTAGATAAGGAATGAATCCTCCCAGCTTCCCAGCTTGGCCAAGGGAGGCTTATACTTTTCCCAATCACCACACCATCTCCCTAAATAATGCATAACAATTGTTATCTGTTACTGATTCACATTTTACAAGGACAAAAAGCTTAATGGTTAAGGCTCAACCTGAGATCCAATATCACATTTTAGTGGCTCTGTGACATAGAGTTAACTCTTCCTCAGTAAATATTGATTAACCATAGTGCACCAGGCATTAGTGACATAGCCACAGACAAACAAAACTCCTTTTTACAATCTACATGCTAGTGGAAGAGAGATAGAAAACAAAGAAATAAGCATAGGGGTTAGAGGAGGGAGATGTAAAGTATTGGGGGTATGGGGCCGCAAGTTCAAATAAGAGGACCAAGGAAGGATTATTAAGGAGATGATTTTTTGGGGGGAGGGACATAGTCTTGCTAAATTTCTAAATTACTCATGCTGGGCTTGAACTTGTAGTCTTCCTACCTCAGCCAAGAAGGGGTAATACAGGTATGCATTACCATGCCAAACCAAGGAATTGATTTTTGAGTAAGACACTCAAAAAATGAATCACGTAAATAATTGGAAGAAAAGCATTTGGAAGAAGAGCCCTGAGTAATGAGGGAGACCACATGCGAGGAAGCCAGCAGAAATGCCTGAAGCCAAGGAGGGGGAGAATGGAAAACAGCAGGGAGGCAGCCGAATCCCAGGAAGCCCCTCAAATGCAGTGAATGGACAGGACTTCTTACCTGGATATGACAGGACATGCTTGAGCAGAAGAGAGGCAAGATCTGACTCAAGATGAAAATAGGGAACCTAATCAGGAGTCTATTACAATGGTGGGTACATCACTAACACCTCTGAGTGTTTATTTCCTCATCTATAAAAAGGGCACAACAGGGCCAGTGAGATAGCTCAGCGGACTAAGTGACTGCTTTGGCAAGCACAGGGACTAGGGTTCAACCCTCATGATGCACCAGCCCCCTCCCTAGGACACACTGAGTAGACAACCAAGTCTGGGTGTGATGGTGCACACCTGTAATCCCAACACTGGGGAGGCTAAAAACAGGAGAATCACTATGAGTCTGAGCTGCATAGTGAGACCCTGTAGTCCATTGTTCTGTGTAGGCAGGTGATCTGCGTTGATAGACGAAAAGCCCTTAGAATAACACCTGGCCTGTAGCAACCACCTAAATATCAGTGATTATATGGTTTCATTTGAATCTTTCAATTAGCTACATGATATAGATATAGAAACTCAAGCTTAATACCTGGGCCTGCCATGCTGGCCCCGCCCTTGGCGTGTGCTGAAATGAGGAATGAGACTGGGCGTGGTGGCGTGCACCTGTAATCCCAGCTCTTGGGAGGCTGGAAACAGGTGGATCACCATGAGTCTGATCTAGTAGTGAGGCCCTGAACACCCTGTAGACCCCCCCCCCCCCCCCAAAAAAAAAAACATTAAAAAAACCTACAAAAAGAAAAAACCCAAATGACTCACAATAGGTTAAAAATACTACAGGCAGGGCATGAACAAGAGTCATAGACTGAAAGCTTTCTAGTGTTACCTCTACCTTTTAGGGGCTAATTCATCCCACTTGATTCTAACCGCTAATACTGGCTTTGTTTATAAGTTTGATCAGCAAACACTGGCCCACAAAACACGTACATTTTGAAAGATAGAAGCACATAGGAAGAGGTTTGGTGAGCAGCGTGACTTCTGTAGGACAAGCCTACACTTAGGAGAACTTAGGACAAGCAGGAGACACCTTGAGAAATGGAAAAAGAAAAGATAGAGGGGACACAAAATGTGTGGGCATGTAAGAAAAGCAAAAGATATGAAAAGAAAAGAGTAGATTGAATGCTGAAGGCAGTTTTTCTTTCCTCAAAGTCTTGGTGACCTCTCCTCCCTTTTAAACTCTAATTTTCTTCGTTGACCTTTCTCTCTAGCAGCAATAAAAAAAGTCACCAATATCAAGAGTACTGAGAAGTCATTATGGGACAGAAGAAACAGAAGAAAATATACCTAAACATTAAGACCAATTTAAGAATATAATTACTGTAATCAGCAGTCAATTAAGAATGCAGAGTGGGACATTCTTTCATTCTATTTTTTACCAGGAATAGAAAATGTTCCTTTCCTTTCAAACCTCACTTTCAAAAAAATCTTTTTCTTTCTTTCTTTCTTTATTATGTATTTAACACAGAGTCTACTAGGTCTCTTTACTTAGATCAGACTTATAGTGAACCTCCTGTTTTCAGTCTCCCAAGTGCTGGGATTATAGGTGTGTGCACCACCACACCCAGTCTCATTCCTCATTTCAGGGAAGGGTCTACAGGGTGTTCAGGGTCTCACTACTAGATCAGACTCACGGTGATCCACCTGTTTCCAACCTCCCAAGAGCTGGGATTACAGGCACACACCACCAGACCCAGTCTCATTCCTCATCTGAGCAAGCCCCAGGGGCTGGACCAGCATGGCAGGCCCTGTGTCTGCCTAAGCATGTGCTTTAATCTGCTGAGCTATCTGGCCAGCCCAAATTTGCTTTCTTTCTTTAGTACAGAGTCTCATTATGCAGCTCAAACTCATGGTGACCCTCCTGTCTCAGCTTCCCCAGTGCTGGGATTATAGACGTGCACTACCATGCCCATTTAACCTCACTTTTTCAAAGAAACTATGCCCATAATTTTTTTTTTTTTTTTGCTTTATCTGCTATGAAAAAAGAACAGAGGTCAACAAAAGTAAACAATTTCCTTATGCAGTGAAATCCCACAGCACAACTACGCGATTTCTGCCCACACTTCCAATACAGTGCCTTCACCAATGAGCATATCCCCCATTAGGATGCTTAGTGTGTGCTCATGTTCATTAACAAAGGTAATCATGTCTTAATTAATGTCCCAATTTGTACATCCTCTCTTGCAGAGATAAGCTCTTGGAAATTAATAAAAATGTCTTATAATTTATGCAAATTACCATAATCAGATTTGCTGTTAATTTTATGTGCATTAAGTTTCCATTTAGAAAATGAGAAGAGGCTGGCCAGGGCCAGAACACACAGAAACCAAGCTAGACAGAGAAATCCCCGTTCCTAAAAGAAGTGCATGAAGTTGGAAGGCGGCTGCACACAGGGAAAAGGCCTTTTATTAATTTGATAGGATGTGAGGCTAACTAGGCCATTTTCAAATTATTTCACTTTTTTCTGCAGTTGAATTAAAGCTGGAGGATAAATTCAACACCTGAGGCCTGGGAAAATGTCAAAGGATGAGCCAAATGGCAAAGCCAGCCCTAGTGGGGCAAAGGTATTTTCGTTGGATGGAGAAAATGAGTGCTGGAACAGCTCCAAAACACGACCGACACCTAGCCAAGCATAAAAATTGTAGTAGCTGACATTTAATCATTTTGCCTTGATCCTTGATGCACTGCTAGATAACATCTTCCGAATCTTTATCAATAAAGCAGCAGTCATGTTTATTTAAGGTGATTTGTTTTACTAAATGTAATTAGGGGGTTTGAGCTGGGTGCCCCAAATATCCAGCCCAATTTTCATTTTGCTAGCTCAGCAATGGCTCCCATAAGACCTGGCCTCCTAGCAATCACATCTGCTTACCTAGTTGACAATGCGAGAGGGAACAGTTGTAATTTGTTTTCCTTGGACTATATAAAAAATCTATAAAATATTCATAACCATATGTTGACAGGAACAGCAGCTATATAAATCCATATTAGTCATTCTACCTGGAACTTGTGATTTCAGATAACCTTGCCTTTTGCCACAGTATTTGTAGGATATTAATATTTGTAAATCTGAAATGCATTCTCTATGGTAGTTTTCTAAACTGGTCTAGGAAATTTGCATCTATGTCACTGAGCATCCTCCGTTTGAGCACATAAAAGAACAGGCAGATAAGAGGAGAAAAATGCGTTTTGTTTGTTGAACCACCTCTCACAGCATAGTTTCAAGGAATATTGATTATCTAGAAATCCCATTCAAGCCAGCTATCCCCCTACTGGGAATTTTCCCAAAGGATTTGGATACATTGTATCATAGAGATATATGTATACCTATGTTTATAGCAGCACAATGTGTGATAGCAAAATCTTGGAAACAACCAAGATGTCCATCACATGAGGAATGGTTGAAAAAAGATGTGGTATTTCTATATAATGGAGTATTACTCAGCTATTAAGAATGATAAGTTTGAAGCATTTATACTGAAGTGGATGCCACTTGAATGTATACTCATAAGTGAAATAAACCAGACACACATATGTAAATATCGTATAGTCTCCCTAGTATAACAAGCGAAAAGCAGAAATACAAAAGGAAATGATTATCTTAAAATTATCAAGAAGAAAGCGAGCTCATTTTTTCTGTTGACTGGTGGGTTTTCCATCATTCAAGCAGTTTACTAAGTTTGGAAAATAATTAAATTCAGTTAATGCTGATAATTAGTGGCACATTTAAATACTGACTTTGGATCTTCCATTAGAAGCATGTGATTTATATTTAAAAGATTACAGCACAATCTGCTAGAGTTTGGATAACATGAATAAAGTATTAAGCAACCTTATTTCCCTTCATTGTAATGAAAGAACCCATGCAAGCTGTTTCAGCAAAGTCACCTAGCCCCATAGTTGTCCCCTGAAGAGCTCCAGCAGGTCCCACTCACAGCCCGCGCTCTCAGGTGGCACCCTCTGCTGTGAGGTGAGCAGCCTGGCCAGTCCTGCCTGGTGGCTCACTGGCTCCTGATCTGCTCTTGTAAGAATGCAGACGTCATAAATTCCTTAACATCTAGTCCACACTCAACAAAGCGAAACATTCGTTCAGGGACTACTTGCTATTATGAAGGTAAATGAGCAATGTGTTCCCATCTGCCAAACATTGTGTTATCTATCCCAGGGTTCCCACATACGCATATGAAGATGGATGTATTACCCAGCAACATTTATTGAGAAACTACTGTATGCCAAGCACTCTGTCATTTTTATTAATCTTCACAATAAACCTGTGCAATAGGTTTATTGTGCACTACCATCAAGAGATTATACAGTTAGTAAAATGGTATATGGGTTTAAATCTAGATCTGTTTAATCCCAAATTTTCCCTCCATAATTTTACTGTGCTGTTATCATGACAGAAGGTCTTGATAAGTGACTATGGGAAGCCTGCAAAGTAGATGATCAAAGTGGGTGTCATAAAGTTGATGTTACAATATAAAGAAGTTTTAAAGCATTGTAGTATAGTGGCACATCGCCTGCCTGGCAAGTGCAAGGCTCTGAGTTCAATTCCTAATACCAAAAAAAGAGAAAGAATTATGTAGAATTTAAGGCAAAATGCTGATAGCAGTTAATATGAAGAACATACAGAACATCCCCCAATGGGGACATTTCAGAAATGATGGAGTGAACTGAAAGTTCACAGCCTGAGCAGAGGAGTAGAGGGTGACAGAGCTGGGCCAGGCTAATGGACACATGGATCTGAGAATCACAGAGATGAAGACACTCCTGGAAGGTATGGGCTATAGGTGCCAGAGGTGTGAGCCAAGACAAAGGGGATGAAACCCACAGCTCTGATTTTGGTATTTCATAAGTCTGCCTAGAATAGTACTGGGGACTGGGGAGATAGCTCAGTGGTTGAAGCACCTGCCTAGCAAGCACAAGGATCCCGGTTCGATGCCCAGTACAGTGCCAGCCCCTGTGCTAGTCGTGCTGGCCGCTGAAACAGGGTATGGTGACACATAATGATGTTTCTGCCTCACCCCTGGCCTGAAAGCCATGGATCTTCATGACCGTGGACTACAACCTCTGGAACTAGCAGTGGGAAATAAGCCTTTCTTCCTCTAACTTGCTCTCCTCAGGTATTCAGTCCAGGAGACAAAAAGCTGACTCCCTGACTTTTAACACCCAAGTGAAGGAAAATAGGATTTCAATGGCGACAGGGGGAACATTCCAGAGGAACACGAGCTAATGGATCAGGGTCCGCCACCAGACGTAATTCAAAAAGGAAGGTTCCAATTCCTTAAGGAAAGGCAGAGCTAAGGCCCAAGCAGAGGACCAGGGCAGTCTCTCCTGAAGGGCTCTGCTGTGCACACACCAAATCCCACCTCCTCTTCCGGAGTCACAGCTGGAATGCGTTCCCAGTCTGGCTGGCAGTTGTGGTGGCCCACAGGCCTGAGAGCTAGGTGACAGGTACCACCTCATGGGTGAGATGGTTTTGAAAAATATGTCTTCTCTGTTGTCTTCTCTTTCTTTTGCTGACTGAATGAAGAGAGAACCAAGTCCTTAGAAGCAAGGAAAGCCACAGACAGAAATAATTGGTTCCTATGAACCAGAGTAATTGGTTCCTATGAGCACAGGGAGGGCAACCAACCAGAAATACAGTGTTTTGTGACCTGATTGGGGAACAGACTTATACATTGAGCCCTTAAGAATGTGGTAGGGGGGCTGGTCAGATAGCTCAGCGGATTAAAGTGCCTGCAAGCAGGCTCTGGGGCCTGGGGTTCAATTCCCAGGCTTACCGCACTGGTTCTGCTCCCGGGGCACACGGAGATGGCAATTGAGACTGGGTGTAGTGGTGCACACCTGTAAGCTCAGCTCTTTGGAGGCTGGAAACAGGCGGATCACTATAAGTCCAGTCTAGTAGTGAGACCCTGAACACCCTGTAGACCCTTCCCTAAAAATACAAAAAAACAGGGCTGGCAAGATAGCTCAGCGGTCTAGAGCACCCCTCAGGGACTGTGGTTCGAGCCCCAGCACCACATGCCATGCCAGCCCCTCCCCGCAGGGCCGGCTGAGCTCACTCCCCACTCCCGCAAACAAAGAATCCGTGATGTGTAGCGAGACACTGTAATAAATAAAGGAATTAAAAAAAAAAAAAAAAAAACAAGAATGTGGTAGGGCTGGTGGTTTTGCTCTAATTAATACAAGCTGTTCCAAAATACTTAAGTGTTAGAATGTGGACTAGAAGGACTAGGGAAGTTGCTCAGCAAGCTAAGTGCCTGGCTGGTATGCAAAAGGACCCAGGTTCAATCTCCGGTACTCCTGCTCTGAGCCAGTCACCAAAACTGGGTGTGGTGACCCATACCTATAATCCCAGCACTGAGGAGACTGAGATGGAAGGATCCCTATGAGTCCAATCTGCATAGTGAGACTCTGCACCAAATCAATAAAAGATTTTTTTTTTTAATTAAAAAACAGAACATAGACTGAAGGCAGACTGCGTAGACTAGGAGTGATGGAAGTGCCTTTGTACCCTTTAATGCTTTACAACTTGTCAGAGCTCACTGAACGGAGTGATCTCCCCTTCTTCAGCTTCTGCTCTGTGTCAGCCCTGACTGGTGTGTTTGGGGAAACTAAGAAAACAGAAAGCATGCGAGACTTCTACTTAGAACAACTAAGTAGGGCAGTTGGAGATCAGCATTAACAGAAACATCAACCTGGGCGATTTAGTAGAAGGTGACTGGAGACTTGGCAGTGCCTGGCAGGTGTCTCTTGAAAGAATTTTTTGGTTTAAGTCACATAAAGATCAAAGGAAAAGAGGAGCCAGCAAGAACAGAAGTCCTGAGGGAAGGACAAGTTTCTTGGTTTTCCTTGGATATAAAGCAAGCCAGGACTTTGGCGTGCCACCCTGAGGAAGAACAGGCATGTAGACCCCTGTGAGGCCATGCTGAAGTTCTAAGGTTTCCTTATTTTATTTTATTTTATTTTATTGAGACAAATATTAAAGAGACAGTTTCAAAGCTGATTAATAAGACAATTTCAATAATTAATACTTTTTACATTGTTATCTTCCTACTGGTTATGCATAGTACAAGAAGCAGACAGGGTCTCCTCTCCAAACACTATTAGTACAAATCTTTCTTCTCATAGAATTAAGCAAAAATAGCTGCATGTCTATCCTAACTATTTTGTGCATACAAATATAAAATAGTCTATTATATTTTTATTTTTGAATTTTTTTAAAAAATGTGTTTTAGTCCAGGGTCTACAGGATCTCACTACACAGATCGGATTCCTAGTGCCTTCCAAGCGCTGGGATTACAGGCGTGCGCCACCACACCTGGTCTCAGTCGCTGTCTCAGCGCGCCCCGGGTGCGGGGCCGGCAGATTACACCGGGGATCGAACCCGGTTCCTGAGCCTGTCTAAACCTGTGCTTTAGTTCGCTGAGGCTGAAACCTCAGCCCTCTGAGGTTTCCTTTAAAAATTTATTGTTAATAACAATAAGTGGCAGTTGGGGAATTTTTAAAAATAATTTGAATTTTGTATTCAGTGTAATAAAATTTACCTCAACTTAGTATATATAATTACATATACTACCTATCTCATAGGGAAGTTTAATTAAACTTTAAATGAGTGGACAAAGACAAAGAAATATACCTAATTTTAAGAAAATAAGTAAATATAATCAAGATAGAGAACCTGGGGCACTCCTCCCACATGCTTTTATTTTGGGTGGTGGCAGCGATTTCAAACTTAACGTCTCCGGGGTACAAATGTGTACCACAGACAGCAGGCATAGACCTTTTATGTGGTCTATGCAGCACAGAGCCTGAGGACCTCCAGGGGCTCCTGAGCGACCAGGAAGGAACATATATTGGATTCACTATAGCCTCCTTCAGCCACACCTGCGTGTAAAAAGGTGGCCTGCTGGGCTCTGAGATCGCGACAGGACACTGGCTGGCCAAGGAGCCAACTGATGGGCGTGTAGGAACGTTCAGCGCCTCCAAGGGAGGGAAGCGGGCCAGAAGACACTGTTAGTCTCCAGCACCAATAATTTAGCCACCCGCACCTACGTGATGAGCCCCTCACAAGCACTCCTAAAAGATGGCTCTCCAGCCGAGCAAGTGGCACACGTCTATAATACCAGTGCTTTGGAGGCCGAGGCAGAAGGATCGCTGTGAGTATGAAGACCGCCTGGCTACATAATGAACTTAAATTCAGCATGAACTAGAGAACAAACCCCTTTCCCCATATATTTTAAAAACAACAACAGAAAGATAGGGATCCAGAGCTTCTAGGTTGGGGGACACATTGAGGGGCTGGGAAGGTAGAGTGTTGAAAAGGCACAATCTCTCCACATCTAAACCCTTGCCTTGCCCTAGGAAGCACTTCTCTTTGGCTACTCCTGAGTTGTACCTTTTATAAGCTGAAAAAGTCAGTAAAACATATTTCTGAGAACTCTGAGTCATTCTACCAAATTATTGAACCCAAGAAGGGGAACCCTGGGAAACTTCAATTTGTAGTCTGTCAGTCAGAAGTAGGGAAGATTCAGGACTTAAGATTGGCATCTAAAATTCCACAGGACTCAGTTTATGCGGTTTGTACTAATCCCAAGCAGTTAGGGCCAGAATGGAATAGAATTACAGGACAACAGTTGGTGTCCAGAGAACTGGAGAACTGACAAGTGTGAAGAAAATAAATGCATGCATTTCACATCAGAAGAATGTGGGTCAGAACAGCCCACTGTGCATGGACCCCACAGCGGCCTTCAGAGACATTTGCTGTTCATCATCAAAGGCTATGTTATTCCTTGTTATTGAAAACACACACAGACAAGTGTACACACACTCTAACCCAGCAAGGAGAGTATGCACTAAGCTTTTATAAAAGCCATCTTATAATTTGTTTCATACCATTATCCTTGCTTTTGGAGCACTCCTTAATTTAAAAAACAATTCAGAAGCCCTCACATTTCTGTGAAGAATGTAAAGTAGTATAGCAATATTTTAAATTGCAAGTAAGATATCAAAAGAATAAATATATTACTTCTACTCTTCCTTCAGGCCAGCCTGATGACCTTGAATGCCAAGGTTGTAAGCTTCCTGTTGGTGCTCAGGATTGACTGTCTGCAGGATTCTTCCTTGAATGAGAAAAGCTGAGGTGTAGGAATTTATGTGTTGGCATAGAATCCTGAAGTAGTAATGGACCTACTGAAATTAGTAATTGTGTTCATTTGCAAATTGGACAATTTATAAGTGTAAGTGTGTGGCTCAGAGGTCTGTTCACTGGGTTTTACTTATTAAAATTTGTAGACATAGTCAGGAGTGCTGACACATCTAGGCCTAGGACTATGCACACCTGTAATCCAGCACTGGGGAGGCTGAAAACAGGAGGATCACTCTCAGTCTGATTTGTGTAGTGAAACCCTATAGATCTGTAATAAATATATTTTTTAAGAAGTCATGTGGTTTTAGAACTGAGGGAGGCTAAGTCAGGAGGATTACAAGTTCAAGTCCTGTCTGGGCAGATTGACAAGATTTCATCTCAAAATAAAATTTTTAAAAATTTTTTTTAAATGGCTGGGGAGTATCTTAGTGCTGAGAGTCCCTGAATTGGTCCCTGGTACCAAAATTAAAACATATAACTTATAGATCAGATGTGTGTATTAAAAGTTGATTTTGAGCTAGAAATATAGTTCAGTGGTAGAATACTTGCCTCATGTGCACAAGGCCCTAGATCTCATCCCCTAACACTGCAAAAGACATTGCTTAAGCAAGTGCAGGGACTGGGGTTTGATCTCAGGCATCACATGCCATACTAACCCCACCTCCAGTGTGCTGAGCCAGACTGAGAATGGGCATGGTAATCCCAGCACTGGGGAGGCCAAAAACAGGAGGATCACTATAAGTTTGATCTGTGTAGTGAGACCCTGTACGAAATACATTTAAAAAATTGCAAAATTTGAATCAACAAGTATTTCTTCTCCTACTCATCAAAATTATAAAGAATAGTCAGTTCCACTGTCAGAGTCTATATCTATCTAGATCCATAAACTTTTAGTCACTACAATACTTTGTATGTAATGTGAAAGATTTCTCTTTCTGCTGAGTGTAGGCTGCATGAGTATGTGTGAATGCTAGTGTGTGAGACTGTGTGGATATATAAATGTGCAGACGGCATGTGTGCAGGGATGCACAGAGGCATATGCATAAATGCGTGCTCATGAGGTATGGGTGTTAGTGAGTGAGAGAAGGTGTGCGTGTGTGCATGTGTGTGTGCATATGTGTGTGCTCTATAAAGATATCTGGACATCTAAATAATTGAACAATTACCACTAACAGCAGGTGCCTAACACATCTTTCCCAGAATCACCAAGCCACAGTGCAGGCAGCCTGTGTTGGCAGGAAGGAACTGCACCCTGTGTGCCAATGCCTGCCTCAAGCATGGGCAGCCTTCCTTCCAGAAGCACACTCAGCAGTGCAGACCATCACCTGACTTGTCCTGTTGTAGGGCCTGGAAACTCAGCATGCTACACCAAAGGCTCCAGCTTCCAGCTGGGGCAAAATGAAGATGAAGACAGCATCGATGGAGGCACAGACTGCCCAAGTCCTGCAATAACAGACATCTGCAGTAGCTTTCCACATGCTAAACACACATTTTCATATGTGCATGCATTTATGCAATGTGGCTTACGCTCATAGAATGATGACTTCACTAACAGACTGGTCTTGTAGGACCCACCTTTCAAGAGATAACAGAATTATAATCAGAATGTCTTTCTTATAAACTTTCCTAGACTAACCAAGGCCTGAAGGAAGTATAAGTCAACTCGTAAAGAGAAAGGAAAACCTTGTGCTCCACACTAATTTTTTTCCATACAGTGAGGCAGACCGTTAATGAACTGTAAATGGCCATTTTCCCCAGGAGACTCTGAAATGTATTAAGAGACCAGTTATAAAAGATGAGATTCTTCAAAGCATCCCCTGAATAACTATCCTGAAATACATTTTCCCTTTTGTCTCTTCCTAGTAAGAATAAAATTTAGAAACTCCTTTCATTTTTTCCAGTATTTGGCATTTTCCCTATTTGGCTATTCTCAGAGCTAAACTGCTTCGAAGAAGTACACAACTATTTAATTCAATTTTGATGGCAAGTTACCCCATGAGTCAGAGAAGCACCAAGTCATTTGGAGAGATATTTTTATGCTTCCCAGACATTTATCCTTGAAACAATGCCCATATCCTATAAAATATAGATGATGACTATTTCTGCCTTGAGAGATGTGAGTCATTTGATTAATATGGAGTGCTTTGAAGGAGCGGGTCTAGAAGGCTTGGTTATTAACTACACAAGTCCCAAGGTGAATTCATTTGAATGATTTACTAACCACTGCAGTCAGCATAAAATGAGTTCCCACAAAAACTGGGTAAAATTACATGAGAAATTGCTATTATCCACAAACTAGATAAATTATCTCTAGTGTATATACATCCATAAGAAAATTACAACAAAATGTAGCAAAAAATAATGCAACTCATCTTTCTTTTAACATGTGATTTTGATTTCATATTTTAATCTAAGAGTTAATAAGAAATCTTTTAAAAATTATAACAGGTTTTCATGCGGAATATCTAATAATTCATTTTATTAAGAATAAGTAGTTTCTCATATAACTTTCTTTTTTTATGTTTTAGTACAGGGTCTCACTACACACATCGGGCTTGTAGTGATCTTCTCATTTTTAGCTGCCCAAGTGCTGGTATTACAGTCGTGCACTACCACGCCCAGTCTCATTTGCCCTTTCAGCACACTCTGGGGATGGTGCTGGCATGGCACTCTGGGGATCGAACCCTGGTCCCTGCATTTACCTTAGCAGGTGCTTTAATCCACTGAGCTATCTGGCCAGCCCTCTCATCACTTTCCAAACCTGATTTTCATCATTTATGAACACAATTTTCCAAAAATACTTTTTACCCAAATATTTTTAGTTTTTCTAATATTTTAAATAAGAAGATGAAATTTGATTCTATGATTTATTAATTGTAAAGAATTGGGAGATCTTTTCATTTCTACTTTTTTTTTTTTACCATTTTATACTCTTTAAAAATAAAAACAATAAAGAATTGGAGATTTTTAAGGAAATTTTTGGTTTCTTTTATTTTCTTGTTTATATGAGTTAAAGGAAGTTCAATTCATGCTACTACACCTTGATGCATATTGACATACAAATAACTGAGACATATGTAATATACAAAATATATATGTATGCTTATACATAAAGATTTTTAAATATTTTATATCATTACTAATTTTGCTGTTTTATGGACTTCTAAATTGAAAATCTGTGATTGAGTTTTTTTATTTTATACTAAGTAAAATTTGTCATATTACTGTATATATCCTTTGCAACTGATTTTAGAAAGTGCTATTTTTAAAACTATTTTACTTATAACTGATATCCCCAAACTACATAGTTATAATGTATACATTTGATGAATTTGAACATATGCAAATAGTGCTGAAAAACATCAACACAATTAAGGTAGCAGGTAGATCCACCATCTAAAGAATTGTTTTAAGATGGAATCGTTATATCTAAATTTTTATGGGAAAACTTAGAGATGACAATTTGAATGACAAGTTTTCCTTTTATCAAAAACAGAAAGATAAACATGAAGATGAAGTCCTACACTAGGTTAATAAAGTGCATTGCCCATGCTATGTATACGCTGTGGAGTTTCATACTGCAAAAATCTATTCTGGTGGCACAGATTTTGCAAATCAATGCTATAAACATGCTTCCAATAGTTCAAATTTAATCAGGGCTTGACAGGGAAAAAAAGCTATAGATTTTACTTATCAGTGAAGACATTTAATGATGAAATTCATTTCATAGAATTATTTACAAATGTGAGTAGTAAGGGTCTAAAATGACAATTAGATTTTGAGAGTACCACAGGTAAGTTTATTTTCTTAATTTCCTTCTCAAATTATCAGATCCTCTTGATAGGGCAGTGCAGTACAGAGATAGGAAAGATAAAAGACTCCTTTATCTTAACTCCTAAGACACGGAGAGCATCTGAGGACCAGTGGGGCAGGTAGATCCTCTGGCCTGAGACAAAGAAAGCTGAGGCTTTTATGGGCTTTTGTTAGGAGTGGAGTTTGAGGGAGATGTTTAGAAATATCTGAGGAGTTGATAGAGGTCTTCCCTGAGGTGTCAGGAAAGGACAAAGGATACTGCACCCTGAGCTAAGTTGGAGAAGAAAGTGAGAGGTGGTCTCTGAGAAGATAAGCTGTTGTTTTAAGGGCTTCAGTCATATTAGACGACCGCCATAATAATTCAGCAACTCATTCTAAGCCCAGAACCTATCACCTCCCAAAAGCAGAACGCTCCAGTCAGTGTCCTGTGATCTTATTTGAGCAGCCGCCTGCTGAAGCTCCCTTCTGGCCAGTCTCTGCCAGCAGTAAGATTCACAGCCATCAGCCCTAAAACCATCGCAGTGGGGGTGCCACTCAGGAGATCATGGTGGCAAGTCCTTTTGGAAAAGCCAGTATTAAAATACAATTGATTGTTAATACCGATTGAGGTATCCTCCTGAGCTGATGGCAGATGACCTGTTTTAGATGGCTTCAAGCTATAAGCTATAAATAGTATTTAAAGTTTTCAAGAGTTACTTTAAAAAGAATTTTAAAGTGCTATGACAACCACCTGTAACCTGCTTAAAATGTATGCTAACACTTCTGAGGAAAGTTTGCAACTCCATATCTAGATACCACAATTACCAAACAAAATTAAGATATTTCAAAATAACTTTTCTATTCCCTTAACTTAGGAAAAGGTGTTAAATAAGTGTTTGTACTGAAAAAGAATACCTGACATTTTAATTTTAAGTCCCTTATTAGAGTATACGTATGTAACAAATTTTATATATCTAAAGTATAAGACTTGATGAGTTTTCCTGGGAAGTATCGTTTCCAATGAAGACATCAACATTTCCATCACCCCCAAAACTTTCCTCACATTTCTATGAAATGCACCCTTCGCCAGCCCTGTCTCTAGACAGCCATGTTTCTGCTCTCTGTCATCATGCATCTGTTTGCACTTTACAGAATTTTATCTAAGTGAAATCATAGGATGCATATATACTTTGTGTCTGGCTCCTTTCATTCCTCATGATTTCGAGATCCGTCTATTTGTGGCAGGCACGTATAGCCACTTCCATTCGATTGCAGAGTGGCTTGCTACCATCTGGACTTGGCACACTGTGTTTAGCCCTTCCCTTTCTGATGGGCATTTCTTGTGTGTGCATACACAGGAGCAAAATTTCTCAGTACTGTCGTAAATGTATGGTTGAGTGCACAGCGAACTGCCAAACTGCTCCACAGAGTGTTTGTACCCCTCATCATCGTGCTTTTCACGTGTCTCCATCTGTAGTGATGTCTTACAGTCATTTGCATTTTATCTTAGCTAATTAGTAGTTTTATGATGTCCAGTGAACAAAAGCCTCCCCTTGCCCAAACTCAAGCTCTTCTGAGGCCTCTTCTTGATTAGGCCTGAAACTTGGCCTAGAAAAATTGCAGACTGTCAGATAAAACTGCTTTGATTCAAACACACACACACACACATAGTGACAGACCTGAAAAACACTGGCGTCATTCCCAACAGCTCAGGGTCAGCTAGGATGAGCCATTCTCCTTTACGCAGCTGCCTAAGAAAGACCCATATCAACAGGAGAATTCATCTGTTTCAATCAGAAGTACACAGGATCCCAACGGCTTACAACTTAAAAACCTTTCTCTGACCTTGGGGACATTAACCTAACACCCAAAACTATCAACTCAGGGACTGAGAGCTGTCTATTTGGAATGCAAATTTGGGCCTTGCTCTGTCTCTCCTGGAAAGATAAGATACTAATTTTGACAGTCACCTGGCTCTAGCTTACAATCAATCAGTGCCTCCCACCATAAACCTTCAGCAAGTTTGTTTCTTCCAGATAAGCTCCAATTAACAAGCCCAGATGGAAGCCTCACTTCCCACCCCTGCCCTGCTGTCTGTGAATTTTCATCTCAGGGACTGGTCAAGTCCTGGCTGGTCCCCTGCCTATGCTCTCATTCTTAAATGTCAAGGCATCTCTGCACTCATTTGCATATGCTTCCTGCTCAATCACAGATCTTCTTCTGTGAGTTGTTCTGATCCCGTCCATTTGTCATTGCCTTCTTGTGGCCTTGCACAATTCCTCATCTATTCGAAATACAAGTTCTTTTCCTAAGTACAAGTTCTTTTCTATGTAGCTATATAGGTAGAGATGTGCACAGGTCAGATAATGTCTTCCAGGGTGTGATTTGCCTTTCATTTTCTCCATATGTTTCTGGATGAATGAAAGTTTTTAATCTGATAAAGTTTAATTGATGTATTTTCTTCTATGGTTTGTGTTAATCAGGTATGACATGAATGTGTGTGTGCACATGAAAATAGAAAAAGGGAGGCAGAAACACAGATGGCTAGAAAGAATATAAAGAACTGACTTGAGTGACTATAAAGACCTACTGAGGCCAGTGTGCAATATGGCAGACTGTAGATTCAAGGAAGAGTTGTAACTCAAGTAATTCAAGTCTGAAGGTCATCTGGTGGCCTTGCCAGGATTTTGTTCTATTTAATTCTTCAAGTGGAGGAGGCCTATCCACTGCTGAATTAACTCAAAGTCCATTTATTTAAATCCTAGTCTCATCCAAAAAACTTCATTACAAGAAGATTAAAAATAATGTTTCATTGACTATCTGGATACCAAGGCCCAGCCAACTGGAAATATGCAAGACACATGGGACACTCTCTCCAAGATGTGGACTCAAGTCACTTGGAAAACAATAATTAGGTGAAAAGAAACAATAAATAGTTCTCCAAGAATCAGTAGGGAAGCAAGACTAAAACTAGGAACTACAGAAATGCTGTAGAAATGGAGCACAATGCAGAGGAAAAGAAAAAGTTTGTCCTCAGCTCCTGATATAGACACTCCTGAGAAGTTGAAACTCAGGCTTTGCCTTCCATGGTGAGAGGCCAGGGCAATAGTGTGTAGCTTTCAGAGGAGGGTGGGTGTAAAAGTACTAGCATTGAGACCAGAAATCTGCTCATACTTCACCCTACTGCTTACATCCAGGACAGCTCATGAATGTGTTTGCTCTTGCCTTCTGCCAACATGAACAGGGATGGGGCCAGGGAGATGGCTCAGTAGATAAGTGCTTCCCTGGCAAGTGCAAGAGCCTGAGTTCAATACCTGGTTTCACAAAAAAAAAAAAAAAAAAGAACAGGAATGTGTGCCTTGACTTGGACAGTTGCCATAGTCTGGAGTGTATGGGCAGAGAGGCCTGAGGGGTGCACCTCACAAGCCTGCAGCCCATAAAGCTAGGTGGAGAAAGCTGTGAATTAGTGTATGCAGAGGAACACAGAGACTGGGAGCTGCTAGAGTGACTGCAGCCCTAAGGTACAACACCACTAACTGTGCCCCAGCGGGAGAGACAGAGCAGGTGCTGGCCTTCACAAATAAGTGTAAGTGTGAAAGCAAGATAGGTCTTAACAGTGACCACTATATCTTTCTCATATCTAGTGGATTCCGATAATTCAGACCCTGCAAAGAATCCACTCATTCAAAAACAGAGGTTTATTATTATTCATTTATTTTTCTTCACTGTTTTTTTATGTTTTTCTTTTTTGTTTCCTTTTCTCTTTTTCTTTTTTTCTTTATTTTGATCTCTTTTTTCTTTTCTACTATTTTCATCTAATTCAAATTGATTTTCTTTTACTCTTTTAATAGGATCCCTTATCTACTTTTTTCCCCTTCTTTCACAGTTTACATTTTCAAGTTTTTTCATTTAGTACCCCCATTTCCCATCCTTCTGCCTTTGCTGGTTTAATATTAAGCTTTATCAATCTTTAAGGTTTAGTTAATTCTATGCTATTAAATTCTTTTTTATTGTTAACATGGCATACTTGGGTGATTTAGTACATTTTCTGTGTGTCAATATTTTGTTCAACTTTGAGTCTATATAATAACTATAGATCTGCTTTTATGGTCAAGGGAAGTATGCAGTGGTGGCTTTTATTGGTCCTTCTGACATGTCAAATTCTAGTTTGCCTTTCAGTCTATTATTGTTGCTGATCCACTGCTACTGCCAGGGAGGCACAGCCGTTGCCCTCAACTGGTATTTATTGTATGCCAGTATCTTATTTGTCTTGGTGCCATCATCACTACTAATGTTTATCTCCCCAAACCTCGGTGCTAGGCCAATTATGTTGTACCCTTCCCTCCAAAATTAATGGAGGTGGTTAGAACTTGGAACAGAGGCAAAAGCCAATAGTCAGCCAGGCTCAGAGTGCATCACTAAAAAGCAGAAACTAACTAAAAAGACCTCCATACTAACAACCAAGTCCTCCTACTATAACTGACCTGAAAAGCTATGTGCATGCATATATAGCTTTTCAGATGGGGGAAGGGGATAGACAGACAAATAGACAGACAGACAGAGGTGTGTAAGGCTGTAGGGGTTAATCTAAGAGCTTCCTTCCCTGCAGTGATCCTCTGCTAGTGCAGCACAGGCCTTGTTAAAATGAAAATTGAATTTGGAAGAGAACCAAAGTGCCAAGTAGTGACAACCAGCAAAACACAACCTCTCCAGAACCAAGAATCTAGACACCTGGAAAATAATAACTTGGCAAAGAGAAAAATAAAATAAAAGCTCTCTAGAATCCAGTTAGAACTGACAGGAAAATTAGAAGCTATAGAAAAATAGAAGAAATGGATCACAGCTCAGAGAAAAAAAGGCAGTCTGAAAATTTACCCCAGTCCTGGGGAGGGGAACTCATCTCCAGGTAAGCCCCTCAGGGTCACCAGCTCCAGGGAGAAAAGACAAATTGGACCAGCAGTATTAGCCATAAGAAAAGTCCACAGCTATCAGGAACTGCAAATATAGCCTGGAATTTTCCTCTCAGAGTCTTTCTTTCTACATGCAAAGCAGCAGTTGGGGAAGGAACCCAGTGCAGTTCCCACTATATTACAGCAGTATATTTAATCAGGCGCCAGCTTGGGAACGGGTGAATTATTTAGGACCAGGACTCAGAACAACTAAAACCAACTTTTCTTCAGGGTTCCTAGTTTTCCCCAAGAGACAGCCCCAGGAGATAGTCATGGAAAGGGTGCAGGCTAGACTTAAACTGAGAAATTTAAACTCAGGCCAAGAAACACACAGGTCTCTGCCCCCTGGTGAAAAGCCAGGTCCAGCACATGTGGCTCTCAGAAGTGACTGGGTCCAAAAACATTACCTCTAGCACAGTGGTCTGCTTGAACTCCTGCCCTGCTGCCTACATCAGCAACAGACCTTCAATTTGATTGCTTTCCCTGTCTACCACTGTGGGAAAGAGGAACCTTTGGTGTCAGTGATTGCCACAGCCTGTGTTGAACAGGGGCCTCTGAAATATAGGAACAGATCATAAACCCACAGGCCATCAAGGTAGGTGGAGAAAACCATGGCTTGCTAAATACCAGAAGGGCAGATCCTGAAAAGAAATCACTTATTTAAAAGTATGTAGAATCCCAGCACTCAGGATGTTGAGACAAGAGGATCGCTGCATGGTGCAGGCCAGCCTGAGTTACAGAGTTCAAAGTCAGCCTGAATTGCACAATGAGACCCAGTCTCAAAAAGACCTAATCAATAAATAAATAAGTAAATAAATAAATGATCTCTGTCTCTATATGCTGAGAAATAAATGTTGAGCTTTTTTTTTTTTTTTTTTTTTTTTTTTTTTTTT
>PVKA01035278.1:0-22751 GCA_004027165.1 Ctenomys sociabilis
CTTTTTTTTTTCTTTTTTTTTTTTTGGTGGAAATGGGGATTGAACTCAGGCACTTACCAGGGAAGTGCTTATTCCATTGAGCCATCTCCCCAGCACTGAAAATTGAAATCAGGACCTTGTGCTTGCCAGGCAGGTGCTGCACTGCTGGCCCCTAAATTGACATTCTTGAACTAAAATGTATAAATAATAACTAACATGAAAAAAAAAACATTCAAAAGTAGATTTGAACTGAAAAAAAGAATCAATGAGCTTTAAGACACACATAATAAGTTACATAAGTAAATCAGGGGGAATAACAATGAACAGATCCTCAGGATTTCTTTAAGAGCACCAATCCATATGCATGGAGAATATCAGGAAGAGGAGAAAGGAAAAAAGAAGGAGGAAAAAAAAAGGAGCAAAAAAGAATATTTGAGGAAATAATGGTAATAATTTGCCAAATTGGCTAAAAAAATCTATGTATCCAAGAAGCTCAAAGAACTTCAAATAGACCAATACCACACAGAGACACATGCAAGTAACAACGATGAGAAACAAAGATAAAGGGAAAATCTTAAAAGCAGTGAGAGGAAAAACAATACATACAAGAGAATTCCCCAAAAGTTAACTGACTTCTTGTTAGGGATGAAAGAATAAGCTCTCCCTTCCAGATTAAATTAATAAAGATAAGTATTAAAACCCAATACTACCTATTTAAAAAATGTTAAATGTTGAGTGATTTATCATCACCAATGAGAGGAGGATGACATTAAAAGTGAGCTAAACACCCATGATTAAATTTATTCATGGTGCATTAAACTTCCAGAATGTTCCTCGAACATCAAGGATGTTTGACTTGCTTGGAGACGAGTGTTGGCAACCTCTGCTCTGTCTCATTCTCTGTACTTCTGCCCTGTGCAAAAATCTAGTGTTCAGTCAGCAATGTTGTTCTTGCAGCCACAGCCCTCCCTTCAGTCCCTAAATTCCAAGAGGCCTGACACAACTACCAAAGATGTAAGTAAATTTAAGTAAGATGCTACGGGATCACAGGTGAAGTGTCAGCTTGCTTTTTTTTTTTTTTTTTTTTTTCAGTCTCTCCATGTAGCTTAGGCTGACTTCAGACTTGCAGAAGTTAGCCTGTCTCAGCCTCTTGAGTGCTGAGATTACAGGTGTGTACCACCATGCTGGGATTACATGTCAATTCTGAAAAGCCTGCTTCCCACAGTACTGAATTCCAAGGAAACAGTTGCAACATAAAACCCACCAGTTTTCTTATAGTTTGGGGAAGGTAGAATGTTTTTAGAAACTAGTCCATCCAGGGATAGTGGCATCCTATAAAGTGAGTTCAAGGCCAGCCTGAACTACAAAGCGACACCCTATTTCAAAGGAAAAAAGGAGACTCGTATTTCCTAAATTATAATAATTGGGATTAGCATTGGAATCTATCTCCTTATGTAGTATATCTTCTCAAATCAATTTTATGAAAATCATTAAAAAGGAAACCTTGAGTTTTTTTAAAAGGCTGATGCCCTTCCCTTTCTGCTTTTGCTGTTATCAGCCACCATAAACTTCTGTTTCTTGCCATGTGCCACTCTGCTTGAAGCCAGCCGAGTACGAACTGCAACCTCCACAAACTGGCACCCCAGCTGATTTCAGCTGGCCAGTTGGGGAGAACTGTATGGCGCAGGATGCCTCAGCTGCAAGACAGGACTGTAGAGCTCTGTTTTCAGCCATAAGCCATAAAAACATCATTGTGGATTTACCCTGAAACAGGCAACCACAGAGAGAACAGATCTTCAAACCTGTGAAGTCTGCTGCCACCACCTGTCTTAGATTCTACAATGGACTGGTTATATTACCATGCCTGCTTTTAGTCCTGCTCTGCCCAAAGGCTTAGGCTCCTTTCCTAGAGACAGATGGTCTATAATGGCAGGTAAAGCCATGACACCCAGAGGACAAACAATCGTTTAATGGGGACTCCTGAGTAACTTCCTCAGTTACCAGCCCGACTGGTGCCATTCTGATAGCAACTGTCCTCCTAACTTTTGGGCCCTGCTTCATTCAATGGCTAAAAAGTAGGTTACAGACCACTGTAGAGATGATGGTCATAAAGGAAGCCACCAAATATGATGTAGAAAATAGGATGAAGGACTATATATTTCTTAAGAAAGGAAAGTATATCCTTGAGGTAATGATGGGGCAAAAGCGACTCCATTTGTTTTAAAACTCCAATTTAGATGTCACTAAAACTTTGTGGCCTACATCTCATCCCCTTCCTTCTTAGCTAACCATAAAACACACAAAGGAGAACAAATTGCTAACCTAAAAAACAAACTGTTAAAAGAAATTGTAAGGAGCTGGGGAGATGGCTCAATAGAGTAAGTGCTTCCCTGGCAAGTGCAAGGGCCTCAGTTCAATTCCCAGTTCTGCCAAAAACAAAACAACAACAACAAAAAAAGAAATTGTAGGTAAGCTAGAATTTAACCATATTAATAAACTCCTGGGAAATGTAAGCCTTATGACATTTCTGTAAAATTTCAGAATGAGGTAATGTGGTTACCATGTTTACTTGTTTTTTATTTTTTATTTTTATTTTAGGGAAGGGTCTACAGGCTGTTCAGGGTCTCACTGCTAGATTGGACTTGTAGTAATTTGCCTGTTTACAGCCTCCCAAGAGCTGAGATTATAGGCCCATGCCACCACATCCAGTCTGAATTGCTGGCTCTGCATGCCCTTGGTTTGGGGCTGGCACAGCAGGCCTGGGGATCAAACCCCTGACCCCTGCTCCTGCTTGCAGGCGCTTTAATCTGCTGAGCTATTTGGCTGGCCCTTCTAAAGGAATTTTAGAACCTATTTTTCTAATTCTGTGAAGTAAGTTAGTGGGGCTTTTAGAGGGATAGTATTGAATCTTAGTTCATTCTGAGGGGTATGGACATTGAAGAAATATTGTCTTCTGTTATAGTTTGTATCTAGTTGTCTTCCCAAAGCCTCATGCAGTCATTGAGGCGGCTTCTAGAGTTTGTGATTAATTCATGATCCAATGCTGGGATTATAGGTGTGAGTGCTACACCTGCCCTAGGGCAGATAATCTACAGACAAATGTCAGGAGGGAAGAGAAGCTTGCTAGTAGCTGCAGCTGCTCCCCTCCCTGCCATGAATGGCTGCCCTCTGCCACATGCCATTCTGCCTGTCTGCCTGGGAGCCAGCCAAGTATGAACTGAATCCTCCACTATGAGCTAAGTAAGCCTTTTCTTCCTTAATTCTGGGTGTTAGCTATCTTCCAATCCACAAACACAGGATGAAATTACTTCAACAAAATAAAGATAACTATAACTAGGTGTAGTGGCACACACCTATAATTCTAGCACTCTTGGAGACTGAGCAAGAGGACAGAGACTTCAACCCCATTCCGGGCAACTTTGCAAACCTCATCTAAAAACTATTGTTTTAAAAAGGCTGGAAATGTAGCTCTGTGCAAAGGCCTCAGGTTCAATTACCAGTACCACTAAATCAATCAATCAATCAATCAAATAAAAATAAAGGTCATGTCTGAAAAGCCCATAGCTAATATCTCACTCAACAGTGAAAGTAAAACACTCTTCCTCTCAGGTCAGAATCAAGGTAAGGGTGTCTACTCTTGCCATTTCTGTTCAGCAAAATAATGGAACTCATATGCAAAAGGAATCGTCAAGATAATTAAGAAATAAATCTGAAAGAAGTAAAATCATCTCTGTCCACAAGTGACATGATCTCCCATATGGACTGCACAGAAAAATCTGTTAGAATTAAACAATTCGATTAAGTTACAAGATACACAATCAACATACAAAGATATACTCTAACAATGAACTCTCCAAAAAGGAAATTAAGAAAACCCACAGGGTGGTGGCTCTCAGCTATGATTCTAGCACTCAAGAGGTTGAGGTAGGTGGATCCCTGGTGGTTTGAGTCCAGCCTGGGCTACACAGTTTAAGTACATGGACATTTAAGCAATAGTGTCTTCTTTTAACTACATAATGAGCACTTGTCTCAAATAATAAAATATTTAGAAATATTAACTAAGAAGGTGAAAAACTTGTACAATGAAAACTATAAAACACTGATGAAAGAAATTAAACATGAAGGGCCAGCAAGATTTCTCAGCAGACTAAGCGCTTGCTCAGGCAAGGGCAGGGACCAGGTTCAATCCCTGGCACCACATTCCATGCTGGCCCTACCTCTGGGCGTGCTGAGCCGGCCACTGACACCAGGCACGGTGATGCACGCCTGTAATCCCAGAGCTGGGGAGGCTGAAAACAGGAGGATCACCATGAGTCCAAGCTGTGTAGTGAGATCTTGTACTAAACACACACAAACACAGAAAAAGAAATTAAACATGATACAAGTCAATAGAAAGATATCCTCATGTTTACACTATACACTTTCCACACTGTTTTCATTTGCGGCTGAAGCAACTCTGAAGTGGAAGGGGAAGTTACGAAGGATCCAATCCTGGGGATCCCACATGGCCTTCAGCTCTTCCCATAGCTATCCTCAGATTAACAGACCCACCATTTGGCAAGCACCCCACAGACAAGCTCCTTGAGGTCCATGGGTCCCATTCAATGCACTGCCATCTTCAATGAAGCCACACACACTGGCAGCATACACAGGTATCCGGTAGTGAGGAACAGAGATGCGATCACAAACATGCCCTGCACGGTCCGGTACTCGGCAGTGATCTCAAGCTCGATAACCTCAGACTTGCGGCCAAGTTAGCTCACAAGCCAGCCTTCTCCATGCCCTTTGTGCCTCCATCCATGCCTACTCCATACTCAGAGCTGCACACCCTTTGATGTGTGCCTATCTTACTACTTAAATATGCTTGTTTCTAACCGAAAACCTACTTTCCTTTCTATCTTAGCACTGGCATTCACCTCTCCAGGAAGCAGTCTCTGAAAGTACAGAACCATACAGCCCCACAGTCATGCAGACACCCATAGCAGATTCTCTGGCGGCTGTCCTTCAGCTCTCCATGACCCTGCAGCACTTATTCAGTCATCGGGGACCCTTGGCTGGAAGCTTCTTGATGTGAAGGATGAACTGTTTGGCTCTCAGTATCCAGTAACCATTCTGGGGTGGGGCACGCAGTAAATACTCAGTGTATATCTAACAGACGATCTGGTGAGCCTGTGTGTTGCTTTACAAAGGGCACTAGGGAGTAGACATTAGGGAGCCAGAAGCTGGGACAGGACTTGTGGGGAGGCACAAGCTCCCCATTTGTGGGAAAATCTCTTAGACAATATCCATATAGGCTGTTGTCCACCTGTTAGAGCCTGGGGCTCTATCACAGAGGAGCATGAGGAGCTGGAAAACCTCAGCAGTCAACAGAGCCCAGAGGCAGAAGCCCCAAGGGAGACACTGGCTAGGGGGTTCACAGCAAAGAAGCAGCAGGGCTGGTTCCAATCTCAGCTCAGGGCAATTTTGATAGCATCCCACCAGGACACTGGGCGTGGACAGCACCCAGGAGGCTTGATACATCAAGAAGGACACAACACTGTCAGGAAGGATGAGGCAGACACAGGAGCCAGGTATGGTGGAGCATACCTATATCCTAGCACTTAGGAGGCTGAAGTGGGAGGGGTGCCAGTCTAGACAAATTAGCAAATCCCTGTCTCAAAAAATAAATAAATAAATAAATAAATAAATAAATAAATAAATAAATGGGCCAGGAATGTAGCTCACTGGTAGAGCACCCTGGGATTGCACCCCAATATTCTCCATAATAACAAAACAAACAACTAAGCCAGGGAGATAGCTCGGCAGCATAAGTACCTGCCTAGCAAATGCAATGCAAGGTCCTGAGTTTGATCTAAACAAATAAACAAATAAATTAAATAAAATGAAGGTGAGTTTGAGACTAGCCTGGATTAAAAAATGAGTTCAAGGCCAGCCTGACCTGCATAGCAAGATCCTGTCGCAAAAAGCTGAAACCACTGCATAGTGAGAGTCAGTCTCAAAAAAAAAAAAAAAAAAAAAAAAAAAATTAAAATTACAATTACCATATGACCCAGCAATTCCACTTCTGGATGTATGCCCAAAATAATTAAAAGCAAGAATTGTAAGAGATAGTTGTATGACTCTCAATAGCATTAATCAAAATGGCCCACACATGGAGGCAACTTAAGTGTCCATCAAAGAATGAAAAGATGAACAAAAAATGTAGTATAAGGAAATTGTAAAATGGAAAATGGAGACATGGCTCCGTGGTACAGCATTGGTCTAGCACACATGAGGCTCTAGATTCAGTCTCCAGCATCACACACAGAAAAGAAACTCTGATACATGCTGAAAAAAATACATGAGCTTAAAGGTATTTGTCTTGGTTACTCTTCCTCATTGCTGGGACAAATACCTGATACCCAACATGAAGGAAGGAAAGGTTTATTTGACCTCACAGTTACTGGAGATTTCAGTCCATTCTTGGCTGGCTCCAAGGCAGAGTGGCGCAGGGCAGAGAACATCCATTCATAGTGGTGGCAAAGAGCAGAGAGAAAGGGAGTGGCAGAGCTCAGGCAGCTCGGTAGCCTCTCTCCCATTCTCACAACGCAATGCAACTTACCTGCCCTAAGGCAGGTGCAGCACCTACACCCATGGTAATCAGTCACAAACTCCAGAAGCATGAGGCTCTGGGGAACAACTAGACACAGACCGTAACAGTATTCTAAGTGAAATAAATTAGTCACAGAAGAGCAAGTACTGTGTGGCTCCACTGCTATGAGGTACTTGCACCAGTTAAACCAAAAAGACAAACAGTGGATACCAGGGTCTGAGAGGAGGAAAGAATGGGGGTGGGTTACTGTGTGGAGAGTTTGTTATACAAAATGAAAAACCCAGGGAAAGGATAGTGGTTACACAATAAAGTGAAGTGCACGGGTGAGCAGTTAGGAGGATAAATTTGATTGTGTCTGTAAAGATCAGCTTAATGACCCATGTCCATATCCCAGCTACTTGAGCAGGAGGACTGCAAGTTTGAAGCCAGCCTGGGTGACCACCTCCCCAAACACTTTTTCCTAAACCAAATTAAACCATTATTAAACCCTATACACTTGCTATCAAGTGGTCTCTATGAGGAGGCAGGAAACCGAACTTGCTTTTTATTTATTTCTGTATTGGAGGGAAGGGTCTACAGGGTGTTTAGAATCTCACTACTAGATTGGACTTGTAGTGATTCTCCTGTTTAGAGCTTCCCAAGACCTGGGATTACAGGCATGTGCCACCACACTCAGTCTCCATTGCCACCTAATTGTGCCCTGGGGGCAAGGCCAGCAGTACAGGCCTGGGGATTGAACCCCTGGCCCCCGTGCCTGTTTGCAGGTGCTTTCATCTGCTGAGCTATTTGGCTGGCCCTTGAACTTGCTTTTTAGAAACTGCAGAACAGAGAAGGTGAGATACCCAATTAAATAAAATAAATGTTGGGCATGGTTGCACATGCCCTAATGCCAGCATTTAGGAGGCTGAGACAGGAGAATCAATAAGTTCAGGGCCAGCCTAGACTACACACAAAGTCCTTGGATGAAAGAGAACAATGATTAAATGGCACACAATAGAAATCAGAGCCCGTGGGAGAGAAAAGGTCCTCTTGCAAGAGAGTGACAGCGGCTAAGCAGCCCATTTCCTGTAGTTCTTCATTTAAGGGAAGTCCCCAGGAGAAGTCAGTCTCAGGTGAGCCAGATCAAGTAGTTTATCCAATTCCCACGAGCCACAGTCTCAACATACTCCCAAGCACACAGCCGACAGAATGTTGTAGGAATTGGAATGCTCATTACAAAATCTATGCAGCAAAATGAAGGTTTTTTTTGTGTGTGTGTGGTACTGGGGATTGAACTCAGGACCCTGTGCTTGCCAGACAAGCACTTACTCTACTGAGCTATCTCCCCAGCCCCTAAAATGAAGACTTTAAAGTAGCCAAATATTTCTAAAGAACAAAGTTAGAGGGCTCATAATATCTCATTTTAAGTCCTATGAAGAAAAATAGTCAAGACAGCAGGGTTTTGGTGAACACAACTAACAGAACAGAAATGGATCCTCACACATGCACAGGCAATGGGCTTTTAACACAGGTGCAAAGGCCAGAGTTTTCAGCAAATTGTTCCTGAATAGTTAGAAGCCAGTATGAGAAAAAATTAACCTCAATCCACACCTCATACTGTTCACAAAAGTTAACTCACAATGGGTCCTGGACCTACATGTAAAATCATAAAGCTTCTAGGAGAAATTATTTGGATTAGGCAACATTTCTCTAGGATGCAAAAAATATAGGCCTTGGAGGGGGCAGTAACTAGATTTAATTTAAAACTTCTCTTTAAAAAAACAATACAAGCCAAGGATACAGCTCTGCCTGCTAAGCTTGAGGTTGTGAGTTTGATTCCTGGTACAAACAAATAACTCCATAAAATAATGAATAGGCAGACTGGGGCTATAGCTCAGTGGTACGGTACTTTCAGTATGTACAAGGCCCTGGGTTTGCTCATCAGCATCAGAAAAAAAAAAAAAACTGAATAGAAAAGTTATAGGTGGGACTATATTTGTAAAATATATGTCTAATAAAGGATTGGTATTTGAGATATATTAAGAACATCTATGACTGAATAATAAAAAGAGAATATAATTTTAAAAGAGAACAGAAGATTAGCACATACTTCATAAAGGAAGTTAATAAGCACATCAAAATGTACTCAACACCATTCATCAGGAAAGTACAAATTAAGGCTAAAGGATACTAGCTACATACCACCAGAAGACCTGAAATAAGAGATAGCATCAAATGTTGCCAAAGACATGGAGAAATCAGAACTCTCTTGTTGTTGATAGAAGTATAAAGTATCATTTTGAAAACTAGTTCTGCAAAACTAACTATAACTTTTTCTGAGAGTTAATACTGCCTATGCAAGGTGTAGACCAAGAAAAATAAAAGCATTCAAAATGTGCCCAGGGCTCTCTGTAAATGCTTTATGCCTGATGCTCATCAACCGGAGACATCCCTGGGCTTCCTGTCTTGGGTCCTTTGGTAGGTACCCTCTAGACCAGCATGTGGCTCTCACCACAGGCAGCAGTGGCTGCCAGAGTGAGCAGCAAGGTCCCTGTGAGTCCCATGCACAGCCAGCCACCAGTGTTGATCTGCCTGGAGCTTCTCTGATTCTGTGGCCCCAGCTCTCTGCATTCACTTCTCACCACTATGTCCCAGACTATTCTGCCATTGGGGCTCTGAAGGCCATGACAATTCCCCTCAGTGTGTCTTTTGCTAAATGTGTCCTTTTTATAGAAATAAAAGATAACTAAAAGCATTCCACGAGCTACTCAGTCCTATGAAATGCCTCCCTGCCAATCAAGATGAGGCTTCCGAAACAAGGCAGAACAGGTGTCACTGCAACCCTTTCCTTACCATCTTCCTCAAGGTGTCTGCCACACTATCCCCAAAGCCATAGGACAAGTCAGAGTATCTGAGAGATTTGCTGATCTGGACTGTTCCCATTCTTCTAAACCAGATGCAAGATTAGAATCTGGCCAGGTGAGGAGGTGCACGCCTGTAATTCCAGCACTCAGCACACCAAGGCAGGAAGATCACTTTGATTTTGAGGCCAAAGTGGGCTACATAGTAAGTACAAGGACAGCCTAAAGTACACAATGAGACCCTGTCACAAAACAAAAAAAAGATTCTGGAAACAGTGACATCTAGCATTATGTTCTTAGAGCACTTGTCTTTTTCTTTTTCAGTGCTGGGCACTGAACTCAGAGCCTTACAGAGCATTTTAGAGGCAAGCACACTATCCCTGAGCTACACTCCTGCCCTGATCCCTTGCAATTTCCCTCCATCTCTCTCTATAACTGGAACTCTGTGCTCAGAAGTATTCTGTGGGGAGCTAGGAAAGGTGGGGAGAACCTCCTATTACCCTCTGTCAGCCAGCTCCACTGCCTGCTGTCAGTCCAAGCACACACAGAGGACTCTTGCCCAAAGCAGGCTGCACACATTAATGTGTCACTGCAGGTGGATCAGACTGACTAGCCTGCTCCAGGAGCCTCTCAGCCACGGCAGAGGGCAGCCAAGCATGTGGCAGGAAAACAGCCAAAAGCCAAGGGGGAAGCAGCAGCAACTGATAGCAAGCCTCTCTCCCCTTCTTACACTGTAATGCAGAGTATCCACCCCAGGGTGGGTGTAACACTCACACCCATAATCCCAGCACTGGATCATGAATTAATCACAAACTTTAGAAGCTTCCCCATGACTGCATGAAGCTTTGGGGGGACACCTAGACACAAGCCATAACAATTCCCCTCCAAATACTCCATTCAAACACGTTCATCCCATCATTCTCACCACTTTCAGAGGAACCTCCTTTCATGTCTTTGAGTGTGATCAAAACTACAGTGAATGGGCTGCTGAGTGCCATCTGACAGAAAGGCAGACTTGGCTCATAAAAACAGTGGTGCATCCTCGTCAACCTCATTCACAGCTCAGGTACCTGAGGCTTCTGCCCCTTCCTCAAAGTCAAAACCAGCAGACAGTGAAAGTTTTGAATTGATTCAGACATGGCAGCAACATGACAGGTAAAGCCTCTTGCCAGAGGACTTCCAGAATTGCTTTAGAAGGGAACAAGAGGGCAGGCCAAACAGCTCACTGGATTAAAACATCTGCAAGCAGGCACAGGGGCCTTCAATCCTGGGCCTGCAGTGACAGTCCCGCCCCTGGGGCATGCTGAGAGGCAATTGAGACTGGGCGTGGTGGCACACATTTGTAATCCCAGCTCTTGGGAGGCTGTAAACAGGTGGATCACTACCGATCTAGTGGTGAGACCCTGAACACCCTGCAGACCTTCCCTAAAAATACAAGAAAAAGAAGGGGGGGGGGGAGACAAGAATGTTAAGTGTGCGTAAAGCAAAGGGTAGTGCTTTGAATGGAATTAATGGCAATGTGCTCTAATAAATTATTTAAACACCATTCCTTTTCCATCACACCTCATACCTTTAGATCTGCACCCACCCAGCATTAAGGTCACTCACGTCTGCTTGGCAGAATGCTCCATCCTCAGGTCTTGAGAGGCTTACAAGACCCAGGTCCAGGGTCCCAGGAGAAGGACCCGTGTGTGCACCTGGGCTAATGATACTGGCCTTCCTTGCCCTCTGCCGCATTTTCTTACTGGCCAGCACCAACACTCTGTGTGCCCAAGTGCTTTTATGTAGGGGTGCATGAGCCTTCAAGTACTATACATAGCTATGGACAGCAAAGAGGCCAAAGTGATCCTCTGTGCCCTTTTCTAGCATTTTCTGCTCTCCCACAAAGTAACACAGCAAGAACCCCTATCACCTGACAGCAGCTCTTCCCTCACCTTCCTGGCAGCCTACTGGGCCCTTTGAGTGCCACCCCGCCAACTCAGAGAGAAGACAGATTGGGCTATTTGTGCCCTTTGGGGAGAGAAGCTTGTCCTGCTGCACTACCCTCTGTGATGGGCGAAGAGCTGCCCTGCCAAGCTGCCCCGTGTCTTCCTTAGGCTCTTACCCTAGCCCCAAAGCACCCGCTACAACCATTCCTCACTTGCCATCACAGCAGATCTTCCATTTTGCTCCTCAAAATGTCCTCACTGGGACTGGTGAGGGACTCCCTTGGCAGGGTACCTGGGGTACCTGACCAGCAAGTGGAAGGTCCTCATACCAACATCAGTGCTGATAAAGCAGGAAAAAGTGCTCAGGGGCAGTTTTGTCTAAATTCTGGCTAGATGTCCTAATTCTTTTTTGTTGTTTCATTTTATTTTTATTTTTGGAAACAGGGTCTTGCTACATAGTTCAGGCTGGCCTGGAAGTCATTACATAGCCCAAAGTAACCTTAAACAGTCAACAACCCTCCTGTCTTAGCATCCTGAGTACTGGGATTAAGATCATGTGCTGCCATGCCCAACTAGATGTCCAAATTCTTTAAGAACTCAAAAACCTCAAAGTCATTCCTTCCGTGAGACCTAAGACAGGCTTGCCGATCCACCAGAAGGACCATCATGCTGCACACCCCTGTACAACATGATGTCCACTGCATCCAAATCATGCTATGAGGCCACAATACCTAGTTGATGGTGCAGGATGGGGGACAGCTGGTGACGTTGTGCCACACCATCCAGAAAGCAGCACACAGCACCTATAATACACCAGTATTATAGGGGGAAACAACATCCCAAAATACAGTGCTTGTACTGCTGAGTACTGGGTGGCTTTAGAAGCAAAGTCTCTTTTTGACCTTCTCTCCCCTAAACAAGCCACAGGTAGAGCTTAAGGCTTCTTCTTCCTGAAGGTGGGCCATAGAACTACAAAGACAGCCATAAAATATACAAACACTACTCGGACCCTCCCCTGCCTTTTTGTGTTAATTGCTGGCCAAAGAATTCTACGGACCCTCCCCTGCCTTTTTGTGTTAATTGCTGGCCAAAGAATTCTACAAGCCATCCTGACTGCAGGAGATCCCCAGGGATCCTGTGCTCCACACAGGAGGGAGCACGCACACAGCAAGGCCTCACGGAGGTTCCTGCACTAATCTGCTACTGGTAGGTCATAGCTTTCTGTCCCACCGATTTTTCTACACAGTTGGTCACTCATTTTTTTTTTTTTGTGTGTGTGTGTGTTTTTGAGACAGGGTCTCACTATGCAGTTTAGGCTGGCCTTAAGCTCACTTTGTAGCTCAGGCTGGTCTCGAACTCACAACAATCCTCCTGCCTCAGCCTCCCGAGTGCTGGGATTACAGGCATGCGCCACCACGCCCGGCCAGTTGGTCACTCTTTATAAGCAGAAAAATGGAAAGTTTTTCTTCAGTCTTAGGCATTGTCATTTATTTTTAAGGGATGTAGGATGTAGTTCAGTTGTAGAGTGCTTTGCCTAGCATATGTGAAGCCTTGAGCTTATCTCAGCACCATAGAAAATTTAAAAATGCATCAATCTGCTACGCTTTTCTCTTGTTAATCTGTGGTGTCATATCTTTCTGCTCCATACCAGCTTCTCCTACTGCTGGGAGGGCCTACCTGGTGGCATCAAGGCTACCTATAACTTAGCAGGAGCCTGCTCACATTTCACCCCCATATCTGTGTGGGCCTGACTCCCATGACCCCTCCAGAATCTACTCTGTGCTCAACCCTTTGAAAGGGAGTCAAAGAAGCAGAGACTGTAACTGTTCATTCAAACTAGGGAAACCTAGTTTCAGACACAGAGCTTCTGTGTTTGAAAGAGGAATCATTCCCTGTGAGGATTTCAGCTTGGCTACTTGGCTTACTGCTCTCCAAGCCAGAAACCTATTTTCTTCACTCACTGCTGCAAGTAAAAGGAGATGAAATGTACATGTGTGGGGTGGCAGTGAGCCTTTTTCTTTTTCTCCTCTCTCTTAAGGAAAGTGGGGACAGAGAGGCTGGGTGTGGTGGCACACCCCTGTAATCCCAGAATTTGGGAGGCTGAGGCAGAAGGATCATTGAGTTTGGGATCAGTTTGGGCTACAGAATGAGCTTAATGCCAGCCTCAACTGCAAAGTAGACTCTGTTTCAAAAAGTAGGAAGTGGGAGAGGGGAGAAGGACAGGGCGGGACATAGAGAAAAGAAATGGAAGTGAGGCTGTGGTGACACCAACCCATCTGGACAGATGACACATGGCATCAGGTGGCTCCAGCTGCTTATCCCCATGCCCTTAGGGACTAAAACAAATGTTTATTTGCTGCTCCCCCTTAGGAGGAGAGGGATTTAATATGCCAAGATAGAAGGGTTCCTCGTAGGAGCCCACATAAAGTTCTAGAACACCTGATGAACTGTAAACAGCTCATCATTAATTGGCCTCACAACCCCACAAGAATGCAGACAGAAGGAGGCTGTCACTGGACACTGCCACAGTGGATGAGTTTCTCCAACAGAAGCTATGCTATGCTGTTTCCTAACAAAGCGGTTAGTCTGAAAAGACGGGTAAGGTGGAAAGGTCTCTAGAGTCAGCTAAGAGGACAGGATATGTCCTGGGCACCATCTGTTTCTTTTCTTTTTCTTTGTGGCAAATGTCGTCTATTTTCTCCTAGGTCCAGATACAAGACCACTATACTACCCAGTACAGCGAGGTATGAAACTACAATGTGGCATCCACTCTAAGTTGAGAGAAAAGTGGAGGCAGAGATAGAAATAGAGTCAGAGGCACGGAGGAAGCAGCGACTTGACTCAGCAGATGCTGGTCATCCCCTTGGGGTGTCCACCCAAGCGCCTCAACAAAGTCTGTCTTGTGACCAGTCAGGGCAAGGGCTCTCGTGACAAAGCCCTTCCCCGCAGGGCATGGCTCTCCTGTGGCCAGGAACCTGTGGCTCTCGGGACGGAAGAGTGGAGGAATGGAGGCATCCTGGCCACCCTGGCAGCAGTGGCTCACACCCCGGGACGCAGTGTTTGTACCCTCACGGGGTGGTGGGAGGAGACCACCTAGGCCCCAGCCTAGCTCCTGCTCCCTCGGGCCCGGCAGGGCTCTCAGGGTGTCCGTCCGCCCTAGTCGGGCCGCACTCACCTACCGCCCTGATGCGGAAGCCTCGCGGCGGGCGCAGCGCCCGGCGGCACCAGGCGTCGCGCAGCACCTGCAGGCAGGCGGCCGGGCCGCGCACCAGCAGCACCGCGCGGCGCAGCCAGCCCTGGAAGGCCAGCCGCGAGGCGGCGCGCGCCAGCTCCGCGTCCCAAGAGCAGCGCGCGTTGGCGCGACGGAAGGCGCGAAACACCGCGCGCCCGCCGGGCTTCTCGGCCGCCCTTGCCGCCTCCGGCGCCTCCAGCCTGCCGAGCACCAGCGCCAGCGAGCCGGGCGCCAGCTGCACTGGCCGGGTCATGGCCGCAGCCGGCAGCCAGCAGCCTCGGCCACCCGCACGACCCGCAGAGATGTGGGCGGACTCCCGGCGCCCGCCCGCACCCGGCCGGGCGTAGGGGGCGGGCCAGGCCGGGTGGGTGGGTCGGCCGCTGACCCCGCCCGCGCGGGGGCCCGGGTCCCCTAGGGTGCCAGGGCCCGGAGAGAGCACGGGAGGCGTTTCCAGGCCTTAGGGGAGCCCTGTAGCCCCCGAGAGCCCACCTGTCACTCCCGGAGTCCCCATCGCTGGAAGGACTGGTTGTTTAGCTGCCGTCTCTGCTTTGAGGTTGTTCTCCGGAATGGGTGGCGTCGTGGGGGTCGCTCTGGCCAGGAGGCAGGAGACTGTGGTGTGAGCCTCGGTTCTGGTCGGAACCAACGTGGGCAGGTTATTTGCTTTTCTGTCCTCCAAACTATCCAAAGTCCTCATTTTACAGGATAACCAGAGGACCCTTTCATCTGTGGCGTTCTAGGATTTGCTCCCGGCTCAGGCTCCATGTTTTTGAGAGAGGAAGAAAGGAAAATTGCACAACTGTTCCCCACAGCGAGGTGCAAGGCGATAAGCGTGGAATAGCCTTGGGTTGTAGGGGTGGATTTGGAGAAGACAGGCCGTCTGCATAGGAGTTCCTGGGGCAAAAAGGACAGAGAGCCCGTGATCTCTGATTGTCTGGAGACTACTGGGTGCCTCAGAGCAATAAGCGACGGTCTGGGTAGGTAGGAAGAGGCTGGAACCCTAACTGGGTCCAGTGTTTTAGGCAGCTAACTTAGATAGAAACATTATAGGCAGTCAGACAAGGCTAGGCCCTCGAGATAGCACGGAAGACAAGATAGTGAATCTGTGAGAGAGAGGGATGCTCCTCGTGTGGGCCAGAACTGAAGACCAAAGAACAAACAGATGCTTACCTCCCTAAAGATAAGCATCCGGGATTGATCACCACCTTGCGGAAGCCAGGAAGAGTCACTAATCCAACTACTACCGGCTGGCTACTGGATAAAGTCCTGTTCTATATTCATGCCTGCTTGCTACATGACCTGCTTCCTCCTTGGGTCCTGGACTCAATCAATTTTACCTGAGCAATGGTGCTTGTAATCTCATTGGTAGACCATAGTTTTGTCCCATCTCATGCACACCTAAGTGAGTTCCAATTTTTTCCACCTTAAACCCACATGGGTTTGCCCTATAAAAATAATCTGGAGGAGGCAGCTTCCTGGGTAACGTGCTCGGGTCCCCCTTCTGTGCCTCTCTTGGACCAAAGGTTTCTTTCCCAAATAAACATCCTACTCTTAACCTCCTTTTGTTCCTAAAATTCATTCTTCAGTTTTAGAGAATAGGAACTCACCTTTCAGGTCAGGAGTTCATTCCCTTGTGTCATTTGGATGTCCAGACTGAGAGCTCCTTGAAGAAGAAGCATTTGAAAAGCTTCCTCGGAGCCAGGCATGCCACAATCCCAACCTCCTGGGAGGCCTAGGCAGAAGTGTCATAAGTTTGAATCCAACATGCATATGCAAATATTTTAAAGTCTCAAAAATTCTAAATCCAAATCATTTTTGGTCCCAAGCAGTCTGGATAAGGGATACTTGAATATTATATTTTCCAGTCATAGGATAGTAAACAATGGGAGTCAGGCCTCCAGTAAATTGTTTTTTTTTCTGTCTGACAGTTAAACCGGATTTAATGGCTTTTAAAAAATTCTTATTTTTTGTCTTTTTGAGATGGGGTCTCACTGCAGTTCAGGCTGGTCTTAAGCTCACTTTGTAGCTCAGGCTGGTCTCGAACTCGCAGCAATCCTCCTGCCTTAGCCTCCCAAGTGCTGGGATTACAGGCATGCACCACCACGCCTGGCTTAAAAAATTCTTTGACACAGAGTATCACTAAGTCACTGTGCTGCCCCAGGTGGCCTTGAATTTGTGACACATCTGCCTCAGCCCCCCAGGATACTGGGATTACAAGTATGCAGCACTTGTGGCTGCTTACACTATTTCTTTTGCCTGTAAAAACATTTGCCCTTTATTTACCATGAGATTTCTTTTTTTTTTTTTCTTTTTTTTTTGTGGAACCGGGGATTGAATTTACCATGAGATTTCTACAAAACCTTGCTCACAAAATCAATGAGAAAGATCTAGAAAGACCTGCTCTGCTCTAAGTGCACTGCTAACACTTGTAAGAAGTATAGTATTTAGTTATCTGTCTCATCAGGTGGCCTGCATGCAGTTCCTTGGGTGTCACACTCTGGCCTGAGTCATCCCAATGTCTGGGGCATAATCTGGTTCATCCAGAATCCAATCTGGTAAATTAGTCCTTCATGCGAGTAGCACTGTCAGTGTAGTCTTCTCACCAGCTGGTGTCACTGGACAGGAGAGCACATCCAACTTACAGGATGACTCACCTGGTCATCCAATGGTCAGTGGCCAAAGCAACAAGCAGCCCCTTCACCTGGAGATGTGGTCCCAGTGGTGTCTTTCATCTGGTTACAGCACATGGCAGAGTAAGGATGATGTTTGCCTCCAAAGCTTGTTTTCACACCAAAGTTCATTGGCTAAAGTTTCCTTTCCTTAACTCAGAAAGTCAAGTCTTGTTCTTTAGGATTGAATTAGGGAGCTGGGGAGATAGCTCAGTAGAATAAGCTCTTGTCTGGCAAGCACAGGGTTCTGAGTTCAATCCCTGGTACTGATTGAAAAAAAAAAAAAGGACTAATTTAGAAAGCACTGCCAATCTGATTTCTCTATTATGTGCTCCTATAGCACCCTGTTTCCCTTTACCAGAAACCAAACAGGTAAACCTAGAGACTTTTGTTTGCCTTTGAAAGGGAAAAGGGAGGCTTTACCAAGCAACTGTGTTTGTTGACTCAAAGTATAGAGAAAAAGAGGTGAGGGATAGGGGATGTTAAGATAAAAATAAGACGCTTGAAAGTGGTAAGGAAGAGTATTGGTGGGGGGTGTCAAGAGCCATGGCTCACTCCTATAACCTCAGTACTCTAGTAGGCTTAAGCAAGAGGATCACATATTCTAGCCCAGCCTGGGCAATTTTAATGACTTAGTGAGATCTTGTCTCAAAATATAAAATGAAAAAAGCAAGGTTGTGGGTTCAATCCTCAGTACCTCATAAATACATCCATCTATTCCCTCCTTACATACATCCATACATGGAGAGGCATGCAGATGGTATAGGGACCAATGGGGCTTGTCTCCATCTCCAACAAGTAAAGAAAATGCAGCTGGCTTACTGCATGTGAGGCCATCAGAGCCAATAAGCTTTCTTTTTTTATTTTTTTGTGGAACTGGGGATTGAACTCAGGCCCTCATACTTGCCAGGGAAGTGTTTATTCCACTGAGCCATCTCCCCATTCCCTGCCAATAAACTTTCTAAGGCCAATGAGAGTTCACCACTCCATTGTCTCATTAAAACTCAGAGCACATTTCTCAGCATGAAAATATGACTTCCTGAAGGAAAGGCAGAACACTGGTCCCTCAAGCAGTGTGCAAGGAAGAGCTCCAGAGCCAAACAAAGTCAGACCAGCGCGTGCGCACACACACACACACACACACACACACACACACACACAGAAGTGTGTCAAATAATGCAATGGAAAGGGTGGAGCCTATTGGATCCTAATTTAAAGGATGTATCTGTAGGAGACATTTCCTGGTCCTCGTTTCAGTCCAAGAAACCAATATTTGTAATCTCAAAGTTACATTATTGGAATCCCATCAAGTTGATGCCAATCTACCACTTTCCAAGCAACCCAAGGTGAAAATGAGGACACTAAATTATATTTTTAATCATTGGGGAGTTGAGGGGCTCTAAGTCCTGCCATGACATGGCTTTCTGGAACCAAGAGAGTGACCCAGGGCCTCACCTGGTTTTTATTCAGTGAGGGAGTGGCTTGAGGAGGACTGGCTGAGAATTGTGGGAAGTAGGTGACTACTGTGAGCTGAGCTAGGTGGGTGGCCTACATTTAACTCTGCCATATGCAGAGAGGATATACAGAGAATAATCTGCATTATATAGTATTTAATGTTTTGGGAAGTCTAGGGCTTCAGCTTTGATGTAGTCTTTCAAGCCCCAGGAAGTCATAGCCTCTATCTTGAGGCTCGATCCCAGCTGGCAGCACAGAGCATTGGCTCTACTGTCCTGTCTCCATCGGGCTCACATTAAGGAGCAGCAGGCTTACCAGGGAAACACACATGCCACCTTCAGAGACTATCACCAGCACCTCAGCTAGACCAATACACATTGCTTAAGGACAGTTGAAGGATAAATAGAAGTCCTAGCCAGCTCTATACGTAACAATATGAGGAAATAGGATCAGACTCAGTCAAAATGGAGATAGTCACTCTTCTTTCAAGGAGAGCAGCTCAGGTGGTCCCCCACATGTATCTTTTTTTTCTTTTTTGAGACAGTCTGGCTATATACTTTAGGGTGACCTTGAAACCACTATGTAGCCTTGAACTCATCCATGGTGATGCTCCTGCCTCAGCCTCCTGAATGCTGGTATTACATGAATATGCCAGTTTATCTGGCTTTGAAGACTATAAATTTATGACAGACAAATGTGAATAATGGATATTTAATAGAAAGAATAAAGGAGGAAGTAAAGATAATGTAAAATTTGAATTTATGAACAAACTAATATTCTCCTAACTACCTGTACCTTTCATATTTTATTTTATTTTTTGTGCAGTACCAGCCTTTTTCATTTTTTGAGATAGGGTCTTGCTAAGTTGCCATGTGGGCTCAAATCTGTGACCTTCCCAACTCATTCTCCTAAAAGGCTGAATTGTAAGCATGTACTACCATGCTTGGGTCTTATTTGTTTATTTATCTATTTACTGTCTTTTTGAGACATGGTTTCACTATACCATTCAGGGTGGCCTTGAACTCACCGTGTCACCCAGGCTGGCCTCAAACTCAGCAATCTTCCTGTGTCAGCATCGTAAATGCTGGGATTATAGTTTGTGGCACTGTACCTATCTTTAAGAATCAATGAGGCATGTGGTGTGTGTGTGTGTGTGTGTGTGTGTGTGTGTGTAAGTCTACTTATCATAGCTTTGACACTGTTTCTCATAGGAGAAAATTTGCACTGAAAATAGATTAGTTCTCTTCAAGTAAATGAGCTTCCACTGCATATATACTATTGCTTGGGTTGACGTTAAGCTCCTCCGAATAAAAAATTATAATAGTCCAGTGTCACAGTTTCTTTTCTTTTGTTCCCCATATTCTGTTCAAACACTTGATAAAGAAGATGAAAGTAAGCAGGTGCCCAGTGTAGAAGAGAGAGATCTGTAGCTGTGGTCTTCAGGAGGGGTCTGTAAACTGAGGCTGAAATTTGGACCACTGCTTGAAAGCTGAAAATATTTTCACATTTTTGTGTTAACATTTTTATATACAGAGGAAATAAGACCAGTTGATGTGAAAATTTGCATTAAATTCAAAATTTCAGTATTGCTCTGCTTGATGGTACTTGGAATTGAACTCAGGGCCCTCACAATAAGCCCATTCACCAGTCCTTTTATTTTTTACTTTTTGAAAAAAGGTTTTACTAAGTCAATGAATTGACCAGCCAGGGCTGGAATTTATATCCTTGCCTCAGCCTCTTATAGTTCTGGGATTATAGATTTATGGTACCATGCTCAAGACCCCAGGACTTTATTTTTTTAAGACAGAGTCTCACTAATAGTTCATCCTGGTCTTTTTTTTTTTTTTGTCTTTTTGAGACAGGGTATCACTATGCAGTTCAGGCTGGCCTTAAGCTCACTTTGTAGCTCAGGCTGGTCTCGAACTCACCACAATCCTCCTGCCTCAGCCTCCCGAGTGCTGGGATTACAGGCCTGCGCCACCACGCCCGACCGTCATCCTGGTCTTGAACTCACTTTGTAGCATAGGATGGCCTCAAGCTCACAGTTTTCTTGCTTTAGTCTTGAGTGTTGAGATTATAGGAATGAACCACCCTATGCTCAGGTTTATTTCTTATTTTGAGACAGTGTCTCATTTAAGCTGTCCTGGAGTGACTAAGACTTGAGATTCTTTTAATGGTGCCTCCTAAATGCTGGTATTACAAGTGTCTGCTGCCCATCCTGGTTTGAAATTTTGGTGTTTATAACTCAGTGTTTATAAATAAAGTTTTATTGGAACACTGGCACAGTCATTCATTTATGCTTGTCAAGAAGACACTGTGCCATCAAGCCTTTATTCATTCATTTATGTATTCTCTATTATGGACTTCAGTGGCAGAGTTGAGTTGTTACAACAAATTGTATGGCCTGCGTATCTTAAAGTATTTTCTCTCAGGTCTTTTATAGAAAAGGTTTGAAGATTGCAAGTGCTGAGCCCTATCAGTGTACAGACAGCTTTCTAGATTAAAAACAGGACTAGGCACATGGAAAATATTATTGTGCAAATATGGTGGGCATTTTGGTCCAGCTCAGTTGCATTACATCTTGGATGCTACTGGAAGAGAGAAATGATAGTTCCTGCATCTTCTAGCCAAGATGCTGAGTTGAGGTGGGGTAATTCAGTTTCTGTTCTCCAGGAAAGCATGAGCTTCTTAGTAATGCTTGTCAACAGAGAGTCCAGGGCCGGGGAGATGGCTCAGTAGAATAAGCACTTCCCATCTGAGTTCAATCCCCAGTTCTGAAAAAAAAAAAAATAGGGAGTGCAGCTAGTGCCAATTTCCATGTTAAATTTTTTTATTATGACAGGGTGAGGTTACCACCTTACTTCACACAATTCATGGTCACAAAGGTAACCTGGATTAGATTCAAATGAGGACTCCAAAAGTGAAGGGCAGCTCTTTTATGAATCCCCAAAAGCATACAAGGACCCACGTCATCCACTGCAGGAGATCTAATACCACAGAGGTAAACAGACAACTGGTCCAGCAAGTTTAATATCCTTCAAGTCCCCTTCAGATTTCCTACAGAGGTTTACAAAAGCTTTACTGGAGCCACGTATAATCATTAGCTTCCACCAAATTTAATTCAAAACCACCAAATAGTAGGGTCTCCAGTTACAGAGCTGTGAATATTTTAGATGATCAGGGACTCATATCCACGGAACAGTGAGTTCTCACAAGTCAAAGAAATCTTCTGCTTAGGAGGAGATGCATTTACAGGAAATCCATGTATTGTACTGCCTTTGAGTGAGAGAGAGTGTGTGTGTGTGTGTGTGTGTGTGTGTGTGTGTGTGTGTGTGTGTGTGTTATTGGGGAATCAAACCTAGGTCTTCATGCATGCTGGTTGAGGGATTGACCACTGAGCTACATCCCCGGCAGGTGCCACTGAGCTACATCCCTACTAGATTGCCTAGATTTTATTGTAAATAAAATTTATGTGTTTATTGGAATGGTTCAATGAGAGTTTATTACTTTAAAAGTACAGCAGATTTGACAGGTGAATGGCAAGGTACAAACAGAAGCTCCAAAGCAGCAACAGAAATAGCCCAATGCAGTGCAATGGTGCATGAAAAATATTTTCAAGTTGTTTTTCTTTCTTTTTTAAATTAATTTAATTTTTATTTTTATTTATTTATTTATTTATTTGGTCTTTTTTGAGACAGGGTCTCACCATGCAGTTCAGGCTGTCCTTAAGCTCACTTTGTAGCTCAGGCTGGTCTCGAACTCACAACAATCCTCCTGCCTCAGCCTCCCAAGTGCTGGGATTACAGGCATGTGCCACCACACCTGGCTTAAATTAATTTTATTTTTATTTTATTTATTTTTTTTTTTTTTTTGTCTTTTTGAGACAGAGTCTCACTATGCAGTTCAGGCTGGCCTTAAGCTCACTTTGTAGCTCAGGCTGGTCTCGAACTCACAACAATCCTCCTGCCTCAACCTCTTTTTAAAATTAATTTTAAAGAGAAATAGTAATGAAAGAATTTCAAAATAGGTTTGTAGGACAGTTTCAATAATTAACACACT
>PVKA01035279.1:0-22755 GCA_004027165.1 Ctenomys sociabilis
GACTTTACAGACCAATCACAATTATACACGTGTTTAAATGGCATTGGTAGGATCATAAAACGGCGGGCTTTTCTCTGGATAGGAGGGGCCCAGGCACAGCAACAAGAACCCGGAAGCCGGATATGGGCGCCATCTTGGCAGACACGATGGGCGGGGGAGCGAGGAGCGGTCGCCATCTTGGAATGGCTCCCGACAAACATATATGTTTTTTCAATCTGAAAAGAATAGCTGAGTATATATCAATATGTTTTACAAAAGTAAAGGACAGTAAAGGTTCAAATGGAATCAGAAATATCACAGCTAGCAAAACAAAATCATGTTTTTAAAAACTGAAATTTCTGTATCACTGAGTAAAACATGCTTCCTTCTGTGGGTCACAGTCAAAAGTTAGAGACTAAACAAGCTTGACTTCTGGGTACATCTTTTGACCTAGTGGTGTGTGACAAGTTCAGGTCTTTTGTTGGGTGACACAGTAGCATAGTCAGATGTAGGCAGGGGAGTCGATCTCTTCTGTAACTAAGAGCATGTGCTCTACTATCCTTGGGTCAGAGTGTCATCTTGGAGCGTGAAGGACAACAAAACCTTCAGGAATAATGATTCTATAAATTCAAAGCTATGTAGTTTATAGGTTTTTCTAATCAGAAAAGACAACTAGGAAATTGGAATGAAGGTGCTCACAAAATGACCTTACCTCTTTTGGCAAGTAAATCTAAGGTCAGTCTTTTTGCACACAATAATTAAGAGGACAATGACATACAAAAATGAAAATGCCAAAAATGTGTCTGTTTTCAGGATATACATTCAGAATTAATTTTATATTTTCTCATAGGACATGTGTGAGGGATTTGAGGAAGGGCAAGTGGATATAAGTAGCTGGTGTAAGATCTTCATAGACTTGAAAACATTAGATAAAAAAGAGTTTGGAGACAATAAGTAGATCGGAAATCTGCTCCCTCATAAGCGATCATTACCTGGCAGTTCTCCAAGCTGCCAGAGTGGACTGCACTATTTCTCTCCTACATTGTGGGTCCAGGTTTCTTGCGGAGGCTGGGCATTCAGCCAGGAGCTTCCACCCACCTCCAGCCCAGTGTCCCTGTCAGGTGAGCCTTTGTTTCCAGTCAGCAGTCTAAGGATCTGAGGAACCGAAAAGAAGTATTGCTATCTATCACATAATTAAATACACAGTATCAAGCCACGTAAATAGAACTCACTTGAGAGGGAAAAACAATCAATGAAAGAAGGTAATGGATATTTGAAATATTTTTGACAGTGTACAACTGTAACCCATTTTGTTAAAACTGAGCTTGAAAGTTTATAAAACACTTGTATATAAAATGAGCATATACAAATATGGTTGTATATAAACTATGAAGCATAACATTTATTTCATGTATGATTTCATTATATCTAATTTTACAGGTAGGCAAATGAAGTTTAGACTGTTTTATAAATTCAAATGTAGACTAGCTCAAGTGCTGGATTCCAAGTGACATACTTTCAACCACCACTGCAGCCAAACAAATCCCTATGTAACACTGCATGTTTTTCCTTCGCAAAGGTATCAGAAATTAGTATTTAAACTTTCAGTGGCATTTTTTCTAGAAAATCAATTTTAAAAAACTCACAACACACAGAAAAACCTCACAACACACACAAACTCATAACAACAAATAGGCTTAAATATCACATGGTTTCTCTTATGACAGCACCCCAAATATAAAGAAGAAAATAAAAGATACCAAGATATATGGAGTCAGATCCTTTGCAGGTAGGAAAGGAACCAAGATATGGAGGGAGAGGGAAAAGAGGTGACGTGAATGAGGTTAAAAACTTGCATACAAGAAATGTAGTCATTGTGTATTGTAATTATCTACCTATTAAATAAAAATTGAAAAGAGGCTACATGTAGAATATAACTGACTGTTTATGCATTGCCACATTTCACAAATGGTCTTATTGTAAAGGAAAATGTGTGTACGTGTGTGTGTGTGTGTGTGTATCTGTAGGAATATACATTCTTAATGAATGGAGTAACAAAGGTTAGGTACATCTGCAAGTAAAAGACCCATGTAATTTTCAGTAATATACAATGATTACGATAACTAATTCTAAAATTACCCTGTGATCTGGATCCTGAGCATTTCAAAGTGATATAAAGCTTTTATTTGTTCAAAGTCTTGCTAATTCTGCATCTATAAATCTAGATCCACTAACATGAACCTGCTCTTTCAATGCTCTATTCTGCAATGGTTTTGTGTAGTAAACTTACAGACGTATTTGGTGGTATACTGTCACAAATATGAATTATGCTTGGATCTGGGGACAAAAGTTAAATAATTGTGCTATGTCTGGACCCTCTTGTCAACCAGAATACCAATTTGTGATAAGGTTGGACTTCTTTGAGACACCAAGGGTGTCTCAAAGCTTAATTGTCAACTTGGCTAGGTTAAGAGGGCAGGCAAGATAGCTCAGTGGCATAAGTGTCTGCCTGGCAAGCGCAAGGTCCTGAATTTGATCCTCAGTAATGAGAGAGAGAGAGAGAGAGAGAGAGAGAGAGAGAGAGAGAGAGAAACAGACAGACAGACAGACAGACAGAGAGACAGACAGAGAGACAGACAGAGACAGAGAGACAGACAGAGACAGAGAGACAGAAAGAGATGAGGCAGACAGAGACAGAGACAGAGACAAGACAGAGACAGACTCATGGCAAGGTAATTACATAGGTGGGATTGGTGGGCGGAAGTGAGTCAGTGACGGTATGCTTTCAGTAGATGTAAATGTCACCGCACTCTCCCCCTGTGCTCTACTCCAGCGTTCTAGCGGTGAGCAGCATTCCTCCACAAAGCCCTTCAATCATTGTGTTTCCTTCCTTTATTAATATTGGGGACTCAGGTATTTTTTCTCCAGTAATAAGAAATTCTACAAGGGAAGGATCCTACTTTTCATCTTCTAAAAACTAGACAATTTACTTTAGTGGTGACAACATGAGAGAAAGCCAGCAAAATACACAAGGCCCTTGACCAATACTCTCTGCTACCTATACCACCCTATTATCCAGAGAAAGGCACAGGTAATCTAAATTCAGAATGAAGAAAAAGAAACCATAAGAAGTGCAAGTTGGCATTTTGGGAACTGTAAAGGGGAAAGAATTGGGCCTTCAGTGAAATAAATCATTGCTCTGATATCTGAATAAGAAAAATATTCTATATTCACTCTGACATATGTAAGCCTAAGCATTGATTCTTACATTATTTTTGAACATAAAATAAAAATGTAAATGTAAATGAAAATAAATTTGATAGTCTAACACTACTTTCCAAATTTCATAGTTAAAATTTTTGCAACCTATTTTTTTTCTGGTTAGTAAGATTATGCACCTTTATTATAGAACATTTAAAAAAATTTTCTAAAAACTATACTTGGCACAATATTTTAAGCTTTATTAAGAGAACAACCCCAGAAATTAATATAGTCACAATACAGGACAAACAAAATAACAATAAACAAAATATTTGGCTTTTTGTTGTATTTTTTATGAAAGCCATAGTTAGTATCATGTATGATAATCATGATGCTGGATTTGATAATGCTTGATGAATCTATAGCATTTTTAACCTGTTTTATTGCCTTCTTATCTATTGTTTCTTCATCTAGTGGGAAAATATATAAGAATATTTTGTACATTTGCAAAAGACAGAAAAATGAAATGCAATTGTGTTTCTTGCAACCAATTCTGCAATTTATATTAATATTTACAGTCAAAGTAATTTGTATTTTTAATTTTCATTTCTCTTATACCTTAATTAGAAAAAATAAACTGAATTTATAGAAAAGGTAAATGAATTGATGTCTTTGTGTAGAAAAGAATGTATTTAGCAGACAAACTATGAGTAAATGAAAATTAGTCATTATGTATTTTTAAATAACATTTAAGTTTTATTTAACATTTAACATGATTTGCACTCAGGGCAAAGATGTGTAGATAGTGAAGCTTAATGTGACAAAGAAAGTATAGCTGGATAATGGTGGCTTATGAAGATTAAAGGAGTGACCATTTTGAAATATTTGAGGCACAGCATGCTCTATGGTAAATCTGATGGAAATAACTATAATTATACATTCTCACATATTTGAAATAATCTTAATACATATATTTAGCCTCAACATTTCAATTTACCATGTCTTTGCTTCTATTCTGTTCTGTGGGGATCTATTGCCACAAAAGGAAGTATTTTCCTTTCAATGATGTATTGATCCATTTGGATGCATTGAAATCCTGAAATGATAGCTGAGTTAGATTGGTTGCTTCAATGGCACGATTGCTTGAGATTCCCTGGCTACATCCTTTGCCAAACACCTCTGCTGTCCTCTATATGAAAACATCAGTCTCTCCCTTTTTCATATCCCACACAGCTCTCAGAGCTTCCAGGGTGAAGACAGTGAGAGGATGGAGAAAAAAGGACAAGAAGCAGAATACAGAAAACCAAGGCCCATGGAGCCCTCTCCATAGGATGGGAGAAGAAGAAAAAAGGAGGAAGAGGAGAAGGAAGGAGGAAGGACTCCAACCACTACAGTGCTTTTATTTATGCATTCAGGTGGTTGAATATCACCTGAAACCCATTCACCTAATAGCTTATCCACATATCTTGCCTTGGGCCCAGTGTTCTTGAGACTAGAGCAGTTTATTCACCTGACTTGCCTCAGTTTCTCTGTGTTCTTGCTTTGGCCCTGCATGTGTTCTTGATCTCCAGCTTTGGTAGCTCCCCACATCTGTTTTTCTTGAAACTACTATCCCACAGAGTGAGTGTATGTCAATGGCAGTCAGAATCCTTGAGGAGTCTTTCAATTCTGCCTAGAATCTCTCTCTTCTGGCCTTGTCCAATAGTCTTGACAGGTTGTTTATACTGGAGGAGACAGAAGGATGGAGCTGAATTTGGTTTATTGTCAAGGTTAGGCTAGGTCAGCAACCAGCTGTATCTCATCACATGAATCCAACTCATTCTAGAACTGCCCAGGCTTGCATAGGCTATATTCTTGGTTTCCAACTCACAGAGCAAATAAATGTTTATTTTTTACCATCTTAGAATCCTGAAATGGTTTGGAATGCACCAACACTGAGACAGATGTATAAGCAAAAAGGTAGTACAGTAAAGAGTAAATATGTTTATATCCATAAGTATTTATATCAAAGAAAAATGTAATATAAAATTATCAGCATTACTTCATTACTGAACATAAGGACAAAGATAAGCAAGAGGCATACACTATGTTTAAACCAGACAAGCTAAAGAAAAACCTAAGTCTAGATGACTTTATAAGCATTCATGAAGCCAAACCTCACTTCATGTGTATGATTAGATAAAAAGACTTAACACATGATTAAGCAGCAAGATGTGTGTGCATGGGAGGAAATTCTTGAAGCACACTAAATCTTTTTTTTTTGATATTTTACAGCATCACATTCTTAGGAGAAACATGACAAATTCCTTTTTTTTTTTTTTGGAAGACATATTAGGTATGTTTTGTCAAGGCTCAAACTGAGAAAAGAAGTTAAAAAATATAAAGTTGTGCTTAATTTTTCTAAATTTGTTCATAGTTCTTTTTATTCATTCCAAGAAGGGGAGAATTTGGAAAGAAAATGAAAATGACTAATATCTTTTTAGCCTCACAGTTTCCACTTGATTGATGAGCTGAGTTTCTTATTTGAGTTAATTCTGGAAAATGTCAACTAAGCAGCACTAGGGGCTGATTTAGATAAGACTCATTGTTCACTGAAAGTCAGCCCTCCTCACTGTGTATATCTTCTGATGTCTCTCATTATTTGTATTGAGTTTGTAAGTACTTCTTCTGTTTCTTGTTGAACCAGCCAACCGTGAGTTGAGTGAGATTGGAATAGCATAGTTTTGTTTCCATTTGTTTTTTAATTAGAGAAGAATTGCTCACATATGAGTGCCATGGCTGACAGGTAGCATTGTTTTAAGAAAGACAAGCAATTAGAAGTTGACCAACTAACTGCATCACAGGAAAAATAAAATAGTAAAATAATTATAATTCTTGAGTAAAATTCAGAACTTGTATAATTTCCTTCTGTTAGAGTACATCTGAGAATAAAAGGATAGAATGATTTTCTTCTCATGAGAAGGAGGGAAGGACAGATCCAAAGGTTGCAGTCCATTTATTTATACACTCAGGAAGTTGAACATCACATGAAACCCCTCCACCCAGTAGCTTATCCAAGGGGCTTGCCTCAGGGGGCCCAGAGTTCTGAAGCCTAGAGCGCTTCATCCGTGTGACTTGCCTCCTGCACCCTGCTCTCTGCAGATGAGTTCCATGTGGTTTGTAGAGCCCTCATCCTCACACAGACCTTTGGCATTAATACAATGTGGAGGATCCTGTATCTGTCCTCTGAGCTTTCAGTGCCAGGTGAAACTGTATGTCCTTGTAATTTGTTCAATTACACGTTATGCAATCATCCCTGAACTAAAGTTTCACACCTTATATTAAAACAATTTTCATACTTTACTTTCACTTATAAGGTCATATTCTTAAATAAAATGAAGATTTGGGTCTTTGAAATAAATTCAACTTTAGGAGGGGAATATAAAAAAAGTACTATCCTCTCTTATACAAGAACCAAGAAAACTGAATCCTCAAATAAAAAGTTATAAAATTTTAATAGTTCCTATCTTCATACAAAATGACCCACTAATCTTCTTTCTGTGGCTTTACTATTAAGGTTCAGGAAACAAGAGAATGAATTCCCAAATCCCGCAAATCTCTGAGGTTAGCTAATGTTTTGGTGCCTGATTCTTCTTCTTTTTTTTTTTTTCTGTCACTGTTTTCAAGTGGAAGAAACAGTGCTCAATTCCTGGGCAACTTCCTTTTCAAATTTGCCAAGAAATAGTCTAGATTCTCAAAGACCAAATCCTTCATCTTTGGGATGAGCTTGTCAGCAGTCTCCTGAGTCTGAAAGTAGACAAATGCATAATCCCCGAACCAATTTCATGGTACAGTCTCTTCCACAGCAAAGTGTTCCCCAGAGTAGAAAATGTATCACAAAATACCTTGATGTCACTGCGTTTGTGCAGTTTCTGGACTAAGACGTTTCTAACTCCAGCACTTTCCCCAGAAGGAGTCTTGCTATCACATTATATGTAATGACTTTCATTTCACAAGAAACATTTAATTTTAAAATGACAAAAATTTGTTGTCTATTTCATTGCTTCCTAAAGTAATCAACTTTTAAAGACTGAATAAAAAAAGAGACATTTCTGATAAAGGCTGGGTCTCAAAACTAATGTTTTTATGCAACTTTATGGTTTAAATCAATGTATAAAAATTGAAGTTTTCTTTTTTGTTGCCTTGGACAAACTATTATCAGAGTTAATAGGAAAAGAAAGAGTAAAATTAGATAGGAAATTTCTGATAAATAAGAATAATGAAAGTATCATAACTATATGATGGATAAAACCATACTAAAAAGAGGCTATAATTTAGCAAATTTGGTATTAGAAGATGAATTGACACACAGAATTAACAAACAATGAGAAATGTGTTATAAGATGAAAATGGTACTCAGTAAAGAAAATACTGATTATCTGAACAGTATTTCTGTAATTTTCTAGTTATACAAAGCAATAGGTAAAGATAAATAATTGGTAATTCACTTCCTTTGATCAAAAATTAAAAATCCAAGTGAAAGACTGAAAGCACAGTTAAAACAATGTGCTAATATATAAAAATATAAATGTATTTTAAATAACACAAACTCCAAAAGGAATGAATTATACGATGCTCATTTTATTATTATTATTATTATTATTATTATTATTATTATTTGGAACCAGGGATTGAACTCAGGCCCTTGCACTTGCCAGGGAAGCACTTATTCCACTGAGCCATCTCCCTGACCCCCTATGCTCATTTTAAATGATGGTTTTATGTGAGTGGTGGTGTATGTGTCCATAACATGTATGATACATACATGAAGATAAAAACCATTGGTACTTATGGGATGCACTGTCATGGGAGATGGAATTTCAGAAATACAAATTATAGTTATATTACAGTTTTGCATCTGTTTAGGTGCTTAATCATGTGTATGCTTTAATGTGAATAAGTAAATAAAAGTCAACTTTGAAACCAAGAAAAAAGACTTCTGGTTTCCAGGTGATCATGTGAGGATCTTGGAAGTTGTCTCTCCAGGCTGTGTAATAAAAGAAAAAAAAGTTGAACAAAATAAACAGTCAACCACTTCTTACATTCTTTCTGAGCACTGAGATCAAACTGCCGACCCTAATGTGCAGGCAGCTGAAGTCTGAAACCATCCCTGGAGGGTGGAGCAGAAACCCGTGTGAGGATAACTGAAGGTGTAATTGTCAAATTCATGGCCACTCTGGATTGACAAGTCTGAGAGCTGGAGCCCCAAAGGGATTAGGGTGCCTCATTTTTGTGAGTTTTGTCTGCAAAACTGAACAGGTTGTCTTGGTGAGTAAAGGAGAAAAATACTTTCACGCTTCTGGTAGAAGAAAGAGAAAAAGGAACTACTTTGAAGTTCTCCGTAGTTTTGTACAGCATCTGTCTCCAGCAGAAGCTAGTTAACTAGAGGCTCGTCTGGTGGGGCATCACCAACATCTAGCTGACATTGGGGAGTGGAAGAACTTGCGTGCAGCCCACCCAGCCACCCAGGCTGACCAAAGGTGTTGAGGGGTTTTCTAGCAATTCATATTCAGCGGCGATGGTTTGCTTAGACAGAGGCAGCAAATTGACGTCAAATGATTTGTAGCTGATGCTGTGAACTTTGCACTTCAAAAATATGTCACAGAGCTTCTGATTTTCCCATTTGAGTGATGCCAATTTGGTCAGGTTACTTCCCCTGAGGTTTTCACATGGACTGATGATATATTTTTTAAAAATTCACTAAGGACTGTAAAATTGTATTGCTCTAATTCTATTGTTCCTTCTGTAATTAATTGCAATTTATAGAAAGGGATTTTTTCTTCACCAACTATTTGCCTACAAGGAATAAAAACAAAGAGAAATCAAGATAAATAATTTAGTACTCCAGGGCCCATTGCCACATGTCCTATTTTATGTAAACCAAGTGCTCATACAAAATCATATGAAAAATTTATTGTATAATTAAATTTTATTTTATTTTTTGATGTATTCTCAGTCCAGGCTGGCACAGAGCTCACTGCCCAGGCTAACCTTGAACTCATGCGATATTCCTTCTTCAGCACCGCAAGTGCTAAGATTATAGGTGTGCACTACCATGCCTGGCTTCTATAATTGAATTTTAAATATCCTAGATAGTTGCCTTGTAGTACTTGTGTTCATTGATTTTGTTTACATACATATTTATGTGACTCTTATATGCACCAAAGTTTTTCTGGTTGCATTATATAAAACTGTGACTCATTTTAATACATTTTCTTATCTTTTTAACTTTACATTTTTCTCATATTTATTCTTTACTTCTCCTTAGCTATTTCCTTGAGTTTTATACATGATAATTTCACATAAACATTTTTACTACAATTAGAAAAATTCTACATAATACAGAGTTTCTATAGACTCCACGTATCCCACATTCCTCCATTATTAACGTATGCACATTAATTTTGGTGATGTGCACATTAGTATATACTAACTTTGATACATTTAATGAGTCAATATTTACTTCTAATTATTGAATATGGTCCCAATTTATTTTTGCTGTTCCAAGATGTCACTGGATGCACTGAACTTTCCTGCACTCTTCTGGCCTCTTACTGTCTTCTTGTTTGTGCTAGTTATTCAGTTCTTAATTTTTGGTAACTTCGACATGTTTGAGGTACAGCATTAGGGTGTTTCTTGTGGAATGTTCCTGACATGAGTGTGACATAGTTCTCAGGATTAAAGTAGGGTTATGGGGAGGCTTACTGCATAGTTAAAATTTATTTTGGGGAGGAAGACCACAAACTTATGTCACATGCTTAAGGAAGGGGCTTATGCTCAGCTCAACTGCAGAATCTTCCTGTCTATTGCTTGGAGTTCTTCTACACAGGAGATTTTCTGTTCATTAATTGTTCATTCCTTCACCTCCACTTTTTGCTCTGTTACCATTATATGTGTTACAACTACTTAGGATACAAATCCAGTGTTGTATAACTATAAACTTTATTAGACTCATCTAAGGAAACTATTTTGAGAGAAGAAAGCAGAAGGAGCATACAATTATAATGTTTTCTTAAAAATATTTTTGGCAGTGTTTGGAATAAAACCAAGGTAACTGGTGTATGTCTGAGGTATATTCTCTCTGTACAGGATTTTATAGTTATAAACATAATTACTTTTTACCTGTGTTATTTTTCTTATAGATTCAAATTACCCCTGTAGTCCTCAAATTCAAGTCTAAAAACATCATTTAATACTTACCACACAGAGTATTACTAGCAAAAATGCTCTAATTTTTTGCCAAGGAAAGTTGTTATTTCATGCTCAGTTTTTGATAAACATGGAAAGAGATCTTGCTTTTTTTTCTACTTTCAATTTTTAAAATGGAATCTTGAAGAATGTAGGAGTTTTGGTTGACAGTTCCCTTTCAACACGTTAAATGTGTTCTCTTATTTCTTTCTGCCTGCATTGCATCTGATGAAATAATTCAGAAATAAATGATAGTGACATTTCTTGTGTTTTAAAGATTTTTCTGTTTGTTTTTGGCCAGTGATTTGACTTTGGAATGTCTGGTGTAGGGTTCTTCGTGCTTATCCTACTTGGAGTTTATTGATCTTTGTATATGTGTAAATATATTTTTATATCAAATTTGGGAAGCACCTGGTCCTTATGTCTTCATATAATTTGTCTATATTACACTCTCTTTTTTTGCGTATCAGCGGAATTCATCATGTGCCACATTTCTCTGAGTCTGAATCTTTCTCTTTCTCTTTTTTTTCTCTCTCTTTCTCTTTCTCTCTTTCCCTCCCTCCCTCCCTCCCTCCCTCCCTCCCTCCCTTCCTTCCTTCCTTCCTTCCTTCCTTCCTTTCTTTCCTTCTCTTAGTGAGAGAGGATCTCATTACATAGTTTAGGTTGGTTTTCAGTTCAGCCTGGAGCCCAGACTGCCCCTGAACTCACCTCCTGCTTCAGCCTCCCGAGTTCTTAGATTACAGGCTTACACCATCATGCCCAACTCTCTTTCTGTTCTTCAGGTTGTCAGATCTCCACTTATATATTTCCTAACCAACGGATTCTAATAGCTATTGAGTACTTAAACCTATTGAGTCTTTCCAGCAAGCTAATTTTCGTTTTAGTTAATTTATATTTCAACTTTGAAACATCTACATTGTACTTTGTAATTTCTATCTCTGTATTGATATGGTGAATCATTATAGAAATTTATTCCTTTTTTTTGAGTACTGGGGATAAAACTCAGGCTTATAAACATGGTAGTTAAATACTCTGATATCAAAGCCCTCTTTACATTTTTAAGCAGTGTTTCTTTTAGACATTTAAACATATTTATGATAATTACTTTGAAGTCTTTTACTCATATTCTCAACATCTGGTCCTCCTCAGTTGCAGCTTTTGTTTGTCTGTCTGTCTGTCTCTGTCTCTGCATGTCTCTCTCTTTCATTTCATTTTTTTCTAATGTTTGTAGTACTAGGGGTAGAACTCAGGAGCCTCACAGTAAGCAACATATCCAGTTCTTCTTCCCTTTTCCAATTTTCTTTTTTTATATAGGGTCCGATTAGGTTGCACCACTGAAACCTGAGCTGTGACTCTTCAAAAATTTTCTATGTAACTGCTTTCCTCCCTGTGTATGGGGCACAGTTTTTCCTCTGTCGTTATTTTTTGTTGGGAAGTGAACATTCATGGTAATGATATTGGTTCCTCTAAATGAGCACGGACTTCTTGTTTTTATTATCACTTTATTGCTTTTGTTTATTGAGCAGCTTGTCTAGACTAATTCTATAAATGGTGTTTCCTCACCATGTATACCCTACAAAATCTCTTCTTGGATTTTTTCCCCTTAGTTTTATATTTAAGCCTGGGTCAGTAGAATTTAGGGTTTAACTACTATTGCTTAAAGGAAGGGTCTGGGTACTGGGTATTTTCAGTCTTTGAGGTCAGCTTCCACTGTTAAAAAGACTTCTAATTTACAAAGCAGCAAAGCAAAATGTGCATTTTATTTTTCTGTTCACATCACTTAGTTTCTCTTTATGAAGATGTGTGTGTAACTGTTGTCAAGTGTTACTGCCCGTCCAGTATATATGCCACGCTGCACAATCAGAGATTATATATGATATGGTTTTGTTTGTTTTTGAAGTGCTGGGGTTGAGCCCAGGACCTTACCATGCCAAGTGAGTGCTCTACTGCTGAGCCGGACCTTAGTCTTTCCATAGTCCTCCCCATATTTACGGGATCCTGAAGTATTCTGAAATAGCACCCATATCAGCAAGATGTGAAGGATGAAGGATGTCATCTGGCTAACATGTCTGCCAAATATCTATCCTGAAACACAGAGCTCTGGAAAATTTGGGAGGTGTCCTCCAATACCGATTTGTTCATATTCACCCAACAGAATGAAAACTGCAAGTTAAGGCAATAGACACTGTCACCAGATGTCTTGTATAAATCTTTCCCTTTATGGAGCAAAGGTACATGGAATCTCAATATGTACAGTTTGCCAAATACATCAGAAAATCTCCCTGCTGTGGTTTAAAAGTCTGGTGGAATCATTTTTTATAATATAGAACTGAATTGGGGAGGGTTATAGTGTCTGGCTAACAGTCATGACTTCCTACTCTTGGAAATTCTTTCTCTTTTTTTAAAAATACTTTTAAAATTTTATTAGTACACATTTTAAACTCATGCAGTTCCCACTCATCTTAGGGAGTAGCTGCATGTTCATACTGAAGTTTCCCTTTTTATTTTTAATTGCCTCTTCATTCCCTTCCCCTCTCCTCTTCATTTTGTTTCCTATCCCCCTTTTCATTCTTATTGCTATTATTTCTCTTAGCTCACTTCATGGGACACAGTTTTGTCATTGATAGGGTTTATTGAGTTCCTGTACATGGCATGTCTTTATTGTTATTTCTCCTCCCCCCACTCTTGTTTCCTGAGACCACTTCCCTATTGCAAGAGATCCATGTCCTTGTCCCTTTCTACCTGTCCTTCATAATTTTCTTTGTATTTTGCCACATTCAAATGAGATACCATATGGTATTAATGTCTGTTTCATTTTTTTCACTCAACATTGTACTTTCCAGGTGTAACTATTTCCCTACAAATGTCTCAAATGTGTCATCTTTGTTGTCAAATAGCATTCCATTATGTCTAGATACATTTTCTTCTTCAGCCAATTGTCTCTTAATAAGTATATCAGCTGCATTCAAGATTTAGCTGTTATGAATTGCTCTGCTATAAAACATTGCTATGCATGTATCACTGTAGTATGAAGACTTAAGCTGTTTGGGAAACATACCTAGTAGGAAGATAGCTGGACCATATGTAATTTCAGTTTTTTAATAGATAGCTCAGTGGACTGTGTCTGCTTAGGCAAATGCAGTGACCAGGGTTCCATCCCCAGTACCACATGCCACACGGCCCCCATCCCTGGTTTCAGTGACAGTGCATGGTGGCACACACCTATAATTCCAGTGCTGGAGAGACTGAAAACAAAAGGATTTCTATGAGACTGAGCTGTGCAGTGAGACCCTGTACCAAATACAATAAATAAATAAATAAATAACTCTCATTCTATAATATATAGATATTATACTAATATCTATCTGTCTATCTGTCTATCTATGTATCTATCTATCATCTATCTATCTATCTATCATCTATCTATCTATCTATCTATCTATCTATCTATCTATCTATCTATCTATCTATCTATCTATGTATCTATCTCACTTTCTTTTTTCCCTCTTGCCTAACTGTTCTGGCTAGTATTTCAAGGACTGTGTTGAACAGAAGAGGTGATAGTGGATCTCTTTGTCTTGTTTTTTTCTTTGGGGATAATACTTCTAGTTATTTCCCATTTTGTATGATTCTGCCTGTATTTTTCCCGAAGTGGCCTTTATCATTCTCATATATGATTTTTCACTACCTGTGTTATTTAGGGTCTTTAATATAAAGGAGTGTTTCCAAAAGCCATTTCTGCATCTACTGATATGATCATGTAGTTTTTAACTTTGCTTATCTCTATGTGGTGCATTTCTTTCATTGACTCACACATGTTGAACATCCTTGCGTCTCTGGGATGAAGCCTCCTTGAAGATGATGCATCATGTTTTGGTAATATGCTGCATTGTATTTGCTAATATCTTGTTGAGAATTTTTTGCATTTGAGATTGGCCAACAGAGCTCTTTTTTAGTTGAATATCTAATTCAAGGATCAACATTATACTAACATCCACAAACGAATTTGGAAATATTCACTTTCAATTTCTTTGAAGAATTTGAGGAGCACTGATGATAAAAACATCCTTAGAATTCTGGTCTTTGGCTTTTCTTATTTTAGTTATTAGAGTTTAGTGAAAGTCATGCTTATTATTGTATTAAGCACATTTACATATTTTTGGATAATTTTTGGTAGTTTGTATGTGTCTAGCAGTCTGTTTCTTCAAATTTGCTAATTTGTGGAATATAATTTTTCAAGTAACTAATATCTTCTGGATTTTGAAAATGTCTGTTATGATTGCAGCTTTTTCTTTTCTATTTGCATTCATGTAAACCTTTTGTATTTCTCTTGGTGTATGTTGCTAAGGGATTATCTATTTTATTTATTCTTTCAAAAAATTCTTCAATTTGTTGATTTTATTTTACAGTTTTTCATCCCAATTCCATATAGACTTCCACTCTCATTCTTTACAATTCTTTTCTTAATGTCAGCTATAGACTGTTTGTCATTGTTCCTCAAATATCTAAAGATTTCTCTTAAGGTTACTTATTTGGGGTTGCAGCTGTCTTATTGTGAACATTAATTGTGATGAAGTTTCCTTTTCTGCCTTCATAGTGTCTTTCAGGTTGTGTTGAATTGTAAAATAATTATCGTTAACCAGAATTTTTCAGATTTATTATTTTATTTCTTTTGTGATCCATTGGTTAAAAGTTCACTGCAAATTTTGCAGGAGATTTTGCATTTTCTGATGTGATTTCTACCATTAATTTCTATTATAATTGCAAAGTGGTATTGTAGTATATATGGGTTTTTTCAAAATTCTATTTATTTAAGCAGGTAATATAGACTGTTATGTGATCTATATTGGAAAAACTAACATGTTGTGCTTAAAAAGATATAATCTGTTGTAGAGTAGTGAAATAATCTTTATATATCTATTATATTACCCCACAGACAGAAGACTTCAATGTAGAGCATCAAAAACAAACAAAAGAAATCAAGACCCCAAAATTCTAAAACCTTATCCAAAAATAGGCACTTGAGATGAATACACACTTCTCAGATAAAGAAATACAAATGGAAAACACATACATGGAAAATGCTCAACATCATGGTCATTCAAGAGATGCAAATTAAAATGACACTGAGATTCCATCTCACCTCAAAAGAATGGCTATCATCAAGAAATCAACCAATAAATTCTGGGGGCCTGAGGCTGTAAAGAAAAAGGGGGCCAGTGAGATACCTCAGAGGATTAAGCACCTGCTGAGGCAAGCTCAGCGTTTGATTTCTAGCCCTACATGTCCTGCCTGCCCCATCCCTGATTGTACTGAGCCAGTCACTAAAACAGGGAGTGGTGGTGCATGCCTGTGATATCAGTACTAGGGAGGCTGAAAACAGGAGAATCACTACCAGTCTGAGCTACATAATGAGATCCTGTACCAAATACATAGTAAGTAAGTAAGTAAATAAATAAATAAATAGGAATCCTTCTTGACTGTTGATGGAAGTGTAGACTGGTGCAACCACTGTGGATATCAGTGTTAATATTCTGTAATAAACTAGTATTAGAGATCCCACTTGACTCAGGCATTATTTCTCTTCTGGGTGTCTTCCAGGAGAATTAAAACATCATAACACAGTGAAATTTGTGCACTCATGTTTACAGCCACACAATTAGTTATAGCTAGATCTTAGAAACAACACAAACGCCCATCAACCAAGGAACAGATAAAATAGATGTCTTTTTCTTTTTTGTATAATGGAGTAATAGTCCATAAAAAGGATAAGCTTGAGATTGTTATAGATAATTGAATGCAACTTGTGGCCATACTCATAATCAGACACACATACATAAACATTGTATAGTCTCACTAGTGTGTGAAGCAGAATGAATAAATATGACCCAAAATATACAATAGATAATGTGAACTGGGAAGAAACTGTGATGGGGGAAGAGGAAAGAAAGAAAGGGAGAAGAAAAGAATATATATATTCTTTTCTCTATATATAGTAGTTAAGATAGTTACGCTGCTAGTTTCTCTTAGTTCATTGAGAAGAAAGGTTTATACTACTAATGTTTGGACAATATTTCATACCTACATCTAATATCCTGAATAACTACTTGGAAGGTAGCATATACAATGTATTTATTATTGTCACTCTCCTATTATCTTGCTTTGAAATTCTGTCTTATTTTTCTTTTTTTAAAATACAATAAAAAATCTATATGTTTAAGAATGTTATTTACTTTTGATTTTTTAATCTTTTTTTTAGTTGATCTAGTTGATTTATCTCTTTGGGAAAGCAGAGTGTTTTCTTCTTATGACTATGTTAATGTTTATTTGATCATTTTATTTCATCAGTTCTTAATGAAGAAGCATTTTCTAGTGTACATTGCACGTATGTGTTTCAATGTTTATCTATTCTTGTTGTATTTTTCGCTTAACTTGTATGTGGTAACTGTAACGGCTGATGCATTGTGTCAACTTCTGAAGTGCAGAAGTTTAAGGAAATGACTCAGCGGGATCTTTACTTTGTAAACACCCTTATCTTGTTTAAGAGGTGAGCAGGAAGATGATATGAGTGCTGCACCCACCTTGGGGGGAAGTGTACCTTGTTTATAATATAAGGGAGGAAAAGAGGCTTGCTTCTCCCTTTTTGCTCTTGCTGCTTTCGCTGTCTTCTGTTGCCTTGGGCTGTTGCCCCCTGTTGTGCTATCCTGCCTTGGAGCCAGCTGATTATGGACTGAAACCTCCACAAACTGTGAGTTAAATAAACCTTTCCATCCTTAACTTTGGGTGTTGGGTATTTTGTCTCAGCAAGGAGAAAAAAGTAACTAAGCTAGTGACTTACCTCTGTCTGTTTTAATCAGTATTGACTTGATGTTTACAATGTCTGATATTAGAATTGCTCCCCCTGCTTGTTTATGCTGTTTTCTACCTTTTAGTTTTAGTCTATGAGTATCACTGGATTCCGGTTTTTAATCCAATCTGTAAGTTTTTCTTTTGACTGGAATTTTGAGACCATTAACATTGAGAAATATTATTGAGATGTATTATTTATTGTTATTGAGATGTATTATTTATTTATTATAATTTCCTTCTTCACCTATTGGTGCATCATCTTTTTTACTTAATTTTTATTTTTTGTTGTTGCTGTTTGTCCACTGACCTGACTTCTTTCCTCTCAGTGTTTAGCTGTATCCAATTCATTGTGTATTTTGAGAATATTATTTGAATATTTTATCGAGATTTTGTGTCACACACACATATTAGGGTTAGAGGAACAAGTAAGAGAAGTGTATATACAGAGACATGTTCACATAAGAGAAAAAGGTAAAATAATTCGATGAAAATGTGGAGAAAATTGTACAGAAACTACAGAGTAAAAAAATAAAACTTTAAAAGCTAAAAAGATAATATAATCCAATAAAGAATAGAAAAAGAAAGCTTTTTCTTGCACTGGACATGTGACTTCTTTCTTCAGGCTTGAGTGAAGGAGCAGAGCTCAGGCCAGCACATGTCCTTTTCATGCTGGAAGTGTAACATGGAAGACTCCCTCCCAAGTGGTGCTTGGTGTAGAGATCTGGTGACAATGGGGACATCATGACAGTGTGAGCTTCCAAGCCTGTACAACTCATGAAAAGCTGGCCTCTGATCAATCACAGTAACTGAGCCTGAGAGGTCCAGTTCCTGCCTTTCAGCAGAATCCCCCATTCTGCTCCCCGACTTCCATCATCAACCATGAGCTGCCTTCCCTAATTTCTTCTAGGCACTGTGAAGCAGCCAAGAGATTCTTCTAGTCCCAGTCCATCCCTATGATGCTGTCCCTCTCTGCTCCTGATCCACAAAACTGTGTTTGCATTTCAGTCACTCCCCAACTTTTGACTCTAGAGAGCTGTTTGGGAAGCAGTGTTTTGCATTCTTCTTGCTGTCTCCAACTACATAATATTATTCTGGTCCCACAAGCAGAAAAGTTGTTGGATTCCCTTTGCCTGCAGCTAGGCAGATACCAAATACTGTGCTTCTGTGTGGACTCCCCTCTGCAGAGGGGTCTATTTCTTTTGTGTTACCTAATTGTCTTTTCTTCTTCTTTGTCAGTTTTTCTTGTTTCCTGTATACCTTCCATTCACTTCAGTTACTCTCCAAGCTATTATTTTTCAGACTATAAACAATTTGTCTTGGAGAACCTGAGTTGCTTACACTTACTGCTCTGCCATTAATGTCTGATCTCTTGTGTATTCTCATAGTTTTTAAAAAATGAATTATTCAGTTTATTGTAAGCTTACCAGTCAATGCCTACAGATTCTGATTGTTTTCAGCATAATTGTTTTAACCAGGCTAATAGATCTTTCCTTGGGGAGAAAATTCCCTGAGCTCATTACACTGCCACTGAATAATTCCCTCCATACTCCTTTATTAAATATGTACATGATCAATATACATTGTCAAACAAGATATTGACCTTTGATGTTGTCTTAGTTATGTTTCTCTTTGCTGAGACAAATTACCTAATATCCACAAGTTAAAGGAGGAAAGGTGTATTTGGCTTATAGTTTATATAGGTTTCATTCCACAACTGGCTATCTCTGTAGCAGAATGGCACATGGTAGAGAGTCATTGCAGAGGACAAACTGGTCATTGCGGGGAAAAAAAGAAAAACAAGGGACTTTAACAATGTCTTTCTCCCTTTTTTGTCTTATTCAGACTGCCAAAAGTTAATAGAATTCAGACCCTTAATTCTACTGCCTTTGAGCCTAGTACTGCACCAGGAATGAATTCCAGATTCATACACTCTAAATCCAGCTACCTCAGAAAAAGCCTCACCTCTGGTCACAAAACGCTTTGGAGGACGTCTAAACACAAGTCATAACACTCCGCTGATAGCTTCTCAAAAACTCATTTGCTTTCTCTTATGTGAATTCGATTAGTTCATCTCAAAGAGGTGTCAAAGTCCTAACAGTTTCAGTATTGCTAAAATGTCTAAATCCAGTCTTTTCTGAGATTTAAGGCAAACTCTTAGCTGCAAGTCCTTGTACAAATGAATAGAAAGTTAAACACCTTCAACATTCAATGGACAGGATAGACATTTCCATGCTAAAAACTATGGCTCCTTTCTGGAGCTGGCTGTGCTATCTCCATCTGGGTTTCCTAAGATGATCTATTTTACTGGATTCTTCAAACTTGTGGGTCCTCTATTGAACCTTTGGTTTCACAGTAAGAGCATCATACACTGCCTTCCTGGAGACACACTGCTGGCTTCTCCAATCTTTTCTGAAATCTTGGTGGAAGCCTTCTTGACCCCACAATTCTTGGTTTTGCATATACCTGAAGCCAGCACCACCTGGATGACACTGAGATCTGCTGCCAGCTGGAGCACTAGCCAGGCTTCTTTCTCCTTGGCTGTAAGAGTCTAATGCCTATTAACCAAATCCTGAGTGGCAACTTCCCTTGGTTGCCTCATTCTAAACCCTCTAAAACCTGTGGGTCTCTCTTCTCAAAGCAAAGTCTTTTACTTTTTCAATTTTGAGGCTACAAAAGGTGGAGGCCTGTTGTATTTTGTGATGACTTCAGATGACCCTTTCTGGTGATTTCTCTTGAAATTCTTGGTCTTTTATTGCTAGCTTTGTCAGCAACCATCTTTTCTTATGTTCCATCTTTGCAGGAACTTCTTTTAAGGCCAAACTGAAAATACTTTAAATTATTCTTCTGGGCTCTTTGCTCTTGATTCTCAACATACATCTGGCTAAAAGCCTTCAACAATAAACATTCCCCTGCCTCAACATTAGACTGCCTTAAATTTCTTATACCAGATTAATTAGTCTACTACCATTAATCTGTCTCAGGCAAAATCTCTAAACATGAGCAAAATGTAGACAAACATTCTGCCATGGCATATCCATCAGCCAATTTAGCCCTTCTGATCAGAAATCTCCTAAACCTAGTCTTTTTAAAATTTTTATTTTCAATAATTTTATTGATAAACAAATTACAGTGAGACAGCTTCAAAATCGATTAGTAGGATAGTTTCAATAATCAGTACATTGCATATTGTTGTCTTAGTGGCTATTCATAGTACAAGATGCAGAGATGATATCCTGTCCACAAACACTATTGGTATAAATCTTTCTATTCATTGAATTAAGAGAAAATAGCTGTATATATATCCTAACTATTTTGAATATACAGATACAAAATGGTTCTTCATTTGTATCCCTTTTTTTGTTTAGTTGTGTCAGAGAGTGATATTCTGTTCTTATTTAAATATTGTTGCTGCATGAATTCAGCAAAATTTTCTAATATAGACCAGTAGTCCATAATGGTAGGGGGTTATCCATAGGTCTGGCAATGTCAGAAGTTGTTGACTTGAGCCCTGCACAGCTCTAAGCCTAGTCTTTATTGGCAGGATTTCTGTCCATATTCTGGACTTCTCACCTTTTTGCAAAATCCTCCACTAAACATAGCCCCAGACATTCCACATCAACTTTACAGCTAACATCTCCAAACCTTTCCTAATCCTTCAGCTACCCAAACGTAATCCTAAAAGCTTCTAAACCACATGGTCAGATGGAGACAAAGCAATGATCCACTTCTCTGGTACCAAATTCTATCTTACTTTTTTGTTTTATGGGAAAAAAAAGGTAAAATAATATTTCACAACAAAATAATAGGAAAAGAACAGTAGTTTATACATTACATGTTATCTTTAGAGTAGTTGCTTGGTGTGTAAGATGTAGGCATAAAAAATTTTCAACTTCATATTAGCACAGACTATCCTTTTTAATGATCCAAGAGACACTATAACTGACTTACATTGTTCCATTTTCTGTAATGTTCTTTCCTTTTTATTTCATTTTATTCTCTTTTCATTTTGAAAAAATTATTTCCATTTCACAATATCTATTTTTTATTTTATTTTATGTATTTGGTACAGGGCCTCACTGTGCAGCTTGGACTCCTAGTGATCCTCCTGTTTTTAGCTTCCCCAGCATTGAGCTTACAGGCATATGCCACCACCCCCAGTCTTGGTGGAAGCTCAGCCCTCCCAGGGGTGGGGTCAGCATGGCACGTGCCAAGTATCGAACTCTGGTTCCTGCATTTACCTACATAGGCATTTTGTCCACTGAGCTATCTCATCAGCCCTGTATTATATTTTTTAGACCTTACTTGCTCTTTTAAGTTCTCACACAAATGAGACAATATAATGTTTAAACATGTGAATCTGACTTATTGCACCTATAATTATAGTCTCAATAGTCATCCATTTAGCTATTTTTATTTCAAAAGTTTTTATTTTGTTTTCTGTATTGATCCTTTTAAGTTTTCGTAGTAGATAGCTGTGTCACTATCAAGGTCTTTCCAGGTTAGATTTGTTTTTCCAAGATGTCTTCTGTATGTGAGAAATTATTAGCTTATATCTGTCCCAAGGCCCTACCTTTCCAATTAACTAAGAGTGAGATATTGGTGTCTGTTTGGCTCAGTCTCCAGTTCTTTGGTGCTGGGTGTGGTGAAGTTGTTATCCTAGAGCTTTCTAGTATTGTTACAGAAGTGAGAAAACTGAAAAAAACAATATGACACCCTAAAGTAGCATGATAAGTAATAACAATATCATGAGGCAGTTTAGAAACTGACAAACTGGTAACTTTTAATTTTTTATTTTTAACCTTAGGAGGAAAATCTATGATTATATTATAGAACTGATTGTAATTTGGGAGCTTGTATGCAAAGAGTTTCCCCTTGGTAGAGTGCTCTTACCTTGTGTTGGGGAAATTTAAAAAAGATAATGAGGGTCGGCCACATAGCTCAGGGGACTAAAGTGCCTGTTTAGGCAAAGTGCAGGAATGGGGGTTTGATCTCCAGCAACACATGCCATGTTTGCCCTGTCCCCGCGGTGTGCTGAGACTGTGCTAGAGACTGGGCATGGTGGTATGTGCCTGTAATCCAAGTGCTTGGGAGACTGAAAAGAGGAGGATCATTACAAGTCTGACCTGTGTAGTGAAACCCTGTCCACCCTATACTAAATACATTACAAAATAAATAGAATAATAAAGAAGATAATGAATGAAAAAAAAAAAAGATAACTGAAGAAAGTGAAGTCCAGGCTGGAGGACAAAGCATCTTCACACAAGCTTTGGGAAACTAGAGAAGCAGGCAGAAAAGAAAGAATTAAGGAAGAATCAAGGGATGAGCTAACCAGGGTCTTATGGTTTGGGGATGGGATTAGTTTTCTGCACCTGGGGTCTCCATAGTCATTTAGAAAACAAACCAAAGAGAGAGAGAGAGAGAGAGAGAGAGAGAGAGAGAGAGAGAGAGAGAGAGAGAGAGAGAGAGAGAGAGAGAGAGAGAGAGAGAGAGAGAGAGAGA
>PVKA01035280.1:0-22745 GCA_004027165.1 Ctenomys sociabilis
TCTCTCTCTTTCTCTCTCTCTCCTGGGCCCAGTCCTGACACTGCAAACACTCTGCCGCTTTCCCTTTGCTGGCGAATCTTCTCGCTACTTCTGCACTATAAATGCACATTCTGCGGCTTCAGCAAACCTAGGAAGTCTCGGCAGGGAGGGAAGAAGTGCAAACAGTACATTTTGACCGTTCTGGGCACTGACTGCTTTGCGGGTGGAGCAAAGGGATCAGGGGGGTGAGAATCGTGTAGATTAAAAGTAAGGGCGCGGGAGACTCCTCTCTGAACGAGTGCGAGGCCTAGGATCACCTGGGGCTCCGGAGGCTGCTGGTGCCCTGTCCCTAACCAAAACAGCACCATCTGTAGGGGCAGAGGCGTGAGCCAAGCTCCGCCACCCGCTCTGGGCAGTCACCTTTTAGAGGCATGGAGAATAACAAAATAAATGCAAAAGTTATGACCGGAAATAAGCTGGAGAGTCCTTGGATAATTTTCATTTGTACTAAAATTAGGAAATTAGCGATCTCTGTGTTCCAAGTGTTACTTAAAATTTTAAAGGATGGCCTCCTGAGGCACGGATAGCGGTTCCCGAAGAGAAAGGGAGAGCCATTCTCCTAACCCGGTGGGCTCATCCCCTGGACTGCGGACGCTGGGTGCACAGCAGGCCTTTGTGGAGTCCCCTCCCCCATGCGGTGGCAGGAGGCACAGCCGCGGCACCCGCAGAGCCCTGCCAGATGCTTCCTGCCTCCCCTGGCCGCCTGCCCCGCTCCGCAAGCAGCTTCTCTGGGCAAACAGCCACCTAGGAGCTGCATCTTTCTTTTGCAGGACTACGTTATCTCTATTTTCCAAAAGAGACAGAAAGCCTTTCGGAAAAACTGTTCAAGTTCCAGGAAAAAGGAAAAAAATCTCACCATTCCCCCCAAATTTACATTACAAATTAATTTCAAACCCAATAGGAAATTCTGCTTTTTAATTCAGCTTTTACCCTCGCTTTCCCAGAAACTCCAGTTCTTCACTGAGCTTTGAAAAAAAAAATCTTTCCAAAACAAACCAAAGAAATACGTTGTGCATATTTTATTATGTATTGTTCCACTCCCTGTAAATAGATACATATTTATATATTACATATATTTATACATAATGTCTGTGGTGTAAAGCTGTTTTATATCTCTTATGCATATAAGAAAGACTTGTAAGAGGCATAATGTAGTTCTCACATGTAATATACGTACCTCCTAATTATAGCAGTAGTCATACAATTATATGCAGTTAAAATATAATATGTGGGTGTCATATATAAAATGCATATAATGTGTAATACGCTATATATCTGTGTTACCTAGTTGTCAGCAGATATACAGCAAGCCCGTTCTCTGGCTCTGTGAATGCACCTAGGTAATGTGCATATAGAACTGTACATAGAGCTGTACCCAATAACAGATGCACCTGGACACTAAAATGTTAATAGGAATCAATCAGACACTCAAGCTTAAATATCATATGGTTTCTCGGATTCAAGAAACCGAAAGTATAAATAAAGAGGATGAGTAAAGAGCACATTAAAAGATAATACCGCTGGGGAGATAGCTCAGCAGACTAAGCACCTGCCTACCAAGTTCAAGGACCCCGGTTTGATTTCATGTACTGCATGCCGTGTTAACCCGGAACCCTGGACGTGTCGTGCCAGCCACTGAGACGGGGAGTGCTGGTGCACACCTGTAGTCCCAGCACTGCGAAGGCTGAGATAAGAGGCTCGCTAAGGGTCCGAGCTCCATAGTGAGACCCTATGTCAAAAAATTAATTAATTAATTAATTAAAAATAATAAAATAAAAATGAAGGATAGATAATAGGAGGTAGGGAAGTAGAACTTTCTCAGATAGGAAGGAGACCAGGAGATGGAGGGAGGGAGAAGAAGAGGGGGGGAAGGGATGAAGGCGGGATTAAGATGTGTCCTAGGCATGCACCAGCTGTCCACGAGGAAGGGAATCAGCATGCACTATACCCACGGGCTAATGCAAACTAAGGACAAACATTTGCACACATGTGTAGGTACAGTACATTGAATGTATTCATAGATCATAGCTCTTTCTTGCATCATTTTATTTCAGTGTGTGCATGTGTATGTCTGTGCGTGCATTGATACTAAACCTACTCCACACCACGGTGATTCACAGCAATGCTGTTTTGCATGCACACTCAGAAAATCACCTCTCAGGCAGAGACAGACCCATCACAATTTGACCTCTTAGCTGAAGATGATGGATTAATGTTTCCACCAGCACAGGACTAGTTAACAAGTAAACTCATAGAGGAAAAGAGAAAGAAAGAAGTAGTACAACTATCCATATATGAGGAGGACTGCCTGAGCAGCTCTCCTTGAAAGAAGAGCGACTGTCTCCATTTTGACTGAGCCTGATCCTATTTCCTTGTATTGTTATGTAGAGAGCTGGCTAGGACTTCTGTTTATCCTTCAATTGGCCTTAAGCAATGAGTATTGGTCTAGCTGAGGTGCTGGTGATAGTCTTTGAAGGTGGCATGTGTGTTTCCCTGGTAAGCCTGCTGCTCCTTAACGTGAGCCAGGTAGAGACAGGACAGTAGAGCTAATGCTCCGCACTGCCAGCTGGGATCGAGCCTCGGGATAGAGGCTATGACTTCCTGGGGCTTGAAAGACTACATCAGAGCTGAAGCCCTAGACTTCCCAAAACATTAAATACTATATAATGCAGATTACTCTCCACATATCCTCTCTGCATGTGGCAGAGGTAAATGTAGGCCCCACACCTAGCTCAGCTCACAGTAGTCACCTACTTCCCACAATTCTCAGTCAATCCTCTTGAGACCACTCCTCCACTGAACTGGGTGAGGCCCTGGGTCGCTCTCTTGGTTCCAGAAAGCCATCTTCGTGGCTGGACCTAGAGTCCCTCGACTCCCCCGATGATTAAAAATATAATTTAGGGTCTTCATTTTCGCGGTGGGCTGCATGGAAAGTCATAGATTGGAATCAACTTAATAGGATTCCAATGAAGTAACTTTGGGATTACAAATATTGGTTTCTTGGACGTAGACGAGGACCTGGAAGTGCCTCCTACACATATATATATATGGATAACTGCACTACTGATTGCTACCAGTCTACTGAAAGGAACAATTAACACCTAAAATTTTTTTTCTTCTTTTTAATTTTTTGACCAGTTTTGCATGTTTTATATCTGGTAATCTGAACAATGAATCTAAAGACAGCAATAGGCAATATAACAAGCATTGCTAAATTCTTATCATTTTGTTTTGTGAAATCTTTCTTTTTCTTTCTTCTTCTTCTTTTTTTTAAATGAATTTAGGACAGGGTCTACAGGGTGTACAGGATCTCACTGTGTAGATTGGACTCCTAGTGATCCTCTTGTTTTCAGCCACCCAAATACTGAGATTACAGGCACGTACCACCCCGCCCAGTCTCAGTCTCAGTCTTAACACACCCCAGGGGTGGGGCCAATACCACACATTGGGGATCAAGCCCCAGCCACTGAGCTCTGCCTAAGCAAGGACTTTAGTCCACTGAGCTATCTGGCTGGCCCTGGTTAGTGAAATTTTATATTGTTTTTAATAGTGTTTTCTTAGCTATTTTTTATTTTCTTTAAAAAAATAAAAAAAAAAGGGGCCAGAGAGATGACTCAGTGGAATAAATAAGTGCTTCCTTGGCAAGCACAAGGGTCTGAGTTCAATCCCTAGTGCCACCAAAAAATAAATTAATTAATTAATTAATAATAATAATAATAATATTAATAAAATAAAATAAAGAAAGGAGCATCCCTAAGGCTTCCTCTACTTTCCGGTGATTCACCGCGTCTACTAAGGGCACTTTGCTGCATCCTGCTTGGGGTCCAACTATGAGCTGCCCAGTGCCATGGGGGGAGAAGTGGTCAGAATCCTGGGGCCGGGGAGATGGTCCAGTGGAATAAGCACTTCCCTGGCAAGAGCAAGGGCTTGAGTTCAATCCCCAGCTCTTCCCCCTAAAAAAAGAAAAAGAACAGAATCCTCCCAGGGCAGTCACCATCAGACCAGTGTGGACGCACACTATTAGTTCCATCAGCTGAGCTGAGGTTGCCTCCTTGGGAACTGAGTGCTTGCTGCCCTGGTTTACTCAATCATACCAGATGGGCTAGGTACCCAGTAGACTTGAAGACCCAAAAGTTAGTGGGGTAGAAACCACAGAGCCTCTGCACCCGCTTGTGCACATTTGTGCTCCGTCCCACTGGCACTGTGGTTGGAGCTCCTCATGGGTCTACCTGGAGCTATCTGGCTGGCCACGGAGGTTTGGACGGCGCCAGTTCCCTACCACCACTCTCACACCTTGCCCCACTTCCAACCACTGCTCCCGAAATCAGCCACACACCACGCTTCTCTCCACATGCTTCTGTTTATTGCTTACCAGGCTGTGCACTGTACTTACTCATGCGTGTTTATGATGTCCTGCTAGACCATGTCCCATGAAAGCAGAACTTGGAGCTGCTTGTGCCAGCATTTATAGTGACTATGAGTGCTCACCATAGGATCTAGCAGATGCTGGATGATCAGTAAGTACTGCTGAGGGCATGGACAGTGAAGGATACAGACAGATCCAGATAAAATTTTAAAAGGCAGGAGAATAAGAGTAAAGCGGGGCCTAGATCTGGACACCCTTCAAGTGCTTCAGCACTTCCCCGTCAATTTGCCTGCAGAGTCTAATTCTTCTTTTAATCTGTGGATGGTTCCTTAGTCTTTCAGTAAGAATTTTCCTAAACAGGTGGGCCTGGGTACTGTAGACAGCATGCCCAATAGAACAAGTCATCCTAAACTTTTGCCAGAGTGAGAAACACTTCAGCTCTGTGCCATTCACTTCCTTCTCTATACCAGCACCAAAACTCGTGAGTGTCAGTGCTGATTTCACTTAGAATGCAGCCCGCTTGCCCAACGCCTCGCTCCTCGGGAGCCCGTGCTGCTGGGCATCCACTCACGTCCCTCTGAGGAGCTGGGGCGCGTGCGCAATGCATCTCAGCCCCCTTGTCTTCCCCTTTTCCTTCCTCCTCTCTGCTGCCTACTTAAGAAAGATCTCTCTCCTCATGTCCCACTGTCTGCCTTGTGTCCCGCTCTTTATTTATCCTTGCCTTTCTCATACACAAAAAGTCATGTGATCCTTAAGCCAGCTTGTGATTTTCTCACGTACCGTTACTGCTTCAGGCTTCACCCCTTCTCTACATAATTCATCTTTATGCCACAGAAGTATGCCATTTTCTGTAAGTGCCACGTTTTCTTTATCCGTGCATCTGTTTGTGGACATAGAGGCTTCTTCCAGGACTGAGCTATTAGAAGTTGTGCTGCACATAAATGCTAAATGCTATGCAGGGGTCTGTACAATACGGGGCTTTCAACTCTTGCTGGAAGATTCCTAGAAGGGGCAGAGCTGGGTCAAGCGGAATTCCTAGTTTTAGTTTTTTTTTCTTTTTTTTTTTTTTTGTGGAACCGGGGATTGAACTCAGGCCCTTGCGCTTGCCAGGGAAGCGCTTATTCCACTGGGCCATCTCCCCGGCCCCTAGTTTTAGTTTTTGAGGCATCGCCACACTGATTTCCATAGGGGTTGTCTGTCCTCCCACTCTCACCAACAGTGGAGAAGGGTTGCTTTTCTCCCACAGCCTCGCCAGCTTTTGTTATTATTTCATTTCGTAATGATGGCCCTTATCCCTGGGTTTAGATGGAATCGCAGGGTTGTTTGCATTTGCTGTTCTCTGATGGCCAGGGCAATGGAGCAGCTCCTCATGCATTGATTGGCCGTTTGCTTCTTCTGTGGCCTAAGAACCAGTTTCTAAGCAACCATTACCACTCATACTGGAGTTGTGTACAAAGGTGGTTTTGTTTTATTTATTTTACAAATATGACATAGTGTCTCGTTCTACTTATTTTACAAGTCGGGTATGGCTTAGTTCCACTTATTCCTCAGATAGCTACTCGGACCTACTGCAGTAGCCAGGATGCATTTTTTTTTTTTAATCTTTTTGAGAGAGGGTCTCACGATGTAGGCTGGGCTGACCCCAAGCTCACTTTGTAGTCCAGACTGTCCTGGAAGTCACAATTATCCTCCTGTTTAAGCCTCCCAAGTTCTGGGAGTACAGGCATAGGCCACCACACCTAGCATGGGATGGAACCTTCAAGGGGTGTTGTTAAGTGAAAAAAAGTCGGCCAGAAAAGGCTGCACGCCGTGTAATTCCAGCTCTGACATTCTGGAAAGGAGAAAATCATGAGAGCAATAAGCAGTTAGTGAAACCAGTGGTTGCCATGACTGGAGAGAGAGAGGGATAAACAAATAGAGCTCAGCGATGAATAAGTAGGGCAGGAGAAGTGCTCTGCAGGGTAGTGAGTAATGGGATTAGCAACCGTCAAGAGTCAGAGAGCGTGGACCACAAGAAGTGACTGTGCACCATGAACTACATAACACGTGCATCACCCCGCTCGGAACCCTTCAGGTGGGGCATGCTGTGTGTCAGTGTCTTCTATTCAATTTAGTGATGACCCTAAAACTGTTCTGGGAAGCCAAGATGGGCTGAGAGGAAGTTGTCGTGGCTACTCTTCTCCTGTAGCTGAGACAAAGTACCTGACATGCAGAATTAGGCGGGAAAGGTTCCTTCAGGTCACAGTCAGTGGAGGTTTCAGTCCACCCTCGGGTGTGTCCAAGATACAGTGGCACACGGAAGAGGGCAACAGTCCCTGGGAGCCGAAAACAGCACAAGCAGCAAGAGGCTGGGGACATAGATCAGTGGAATAAGTGCTTGCCTGGCAAGCATAAGGTCCTGAGTTTGATCCCTGGTACCGCAAAAAGAAAAAAAGCAGCCAGACCAAAACAGGAAGAACAGCACTAAGCAAGTCTCCTTCCCTCTCTTGTTGCATGCAGGCTAGCTGCCCTAGAGTGGGTGGGTAGAGCACTCACACCCACAGTCCCAGCATCCCACCATCCTAAGCAAGCACTTAGGCCACTGAGCTATCTCACCAGCCTCTGCTCTGTCCTTTGTCTTGTTAAGGGTCCTACCTGCATCACGAGGCCTCCTTCCTCATGACCTGATTACTTTCCAAAGATCCCATCTTCCAATACCATCACACTGGGATCCAGGAATTCACGTAGTAACTTACAGGGATACAAGCATTCAACATGAGGGCTGTCCTCACAGCTTAGCCAACTAAAGTGCCTCCTTAGGCACAGCGCACAGGCCATGGTTCGATCGCCATTGTGCCCAATCTAGGCATGAACAATAACAGAGGGGATAACCCTGGAGAAGCCATGCCTAATACATGAGCTCTGGAATGAAGGTCCCAGCTTTCCTCAGCATGCAGGCTTGTGGTTATAGTGATGCTCTGATGCTAGCCTTGAATACCACAGCCAGCAAAGGGACTCTCTGAGGACACAAAGCCGCCGCCCTCCACAGTCAGCCACCATCTGTAGACACAGTCCAGTGGACACCTTGACTGAAAGCAGAGACCCCGCCAGACCCTGAGCAGAAAACCCAGCTAAGCATTGCCCAGATTTCTGACCTCCAGAAACCGTAGACCAACAGACAGCTTTTGTTTTAAGCCAGGAAGTCCACGGGAAGTTGTCACACAGCACAAATAACTAAAACACCCACTCTAGTAACATCTGTTAGTGATGAATAGAAGAGAGAGTAGGGTAGAAGGAGGATATGTTGACATGCTGGAGTTTACAAAAGGCACAATTGTAACTCCAGCGTGGTTCTGTTAAGACAGAAAAGCAACATATTGGATAAAAATATCAGCAATGTGTTTAATGGACCGAGTCTGCGTCCTTCTTTTGTGTCCTTGGGCATTTTAGCACCACAAACACAGTAAAATAGAGGTCAAATATTCCTGCCTGAGAACACAGGGGCTCCAGTTCTGCCAGAAAGTTTTCTGTTGCTGTCGCACAATACCACTGGCTGGGAAAGTTATAAGGAAAAGAAGTTTGTGTAGAGTCATGGTTTCTAGAGGCCTGAGGTCAAGAGCCCACATCTGATAAGGGCCTTTTGTGAAGAGAGACAAGGGGTGCGCCTGTTTGAACAAGCTTCCTCCCTCTTCCCTCATGTAAAATCATTAGGATCTTAACCCACTCTGAACGCAGCCCCTTTGGATGAAAGTCAGTGGTACTCAGTCATTCCATAGCAAGGTCATTGGTGCTGAGACTGCAGCAACACAGAGCAACAGGGGCACCTATGATAGTGTCAGTCTCTGGAGAGAAAGCCACGCCCACTCATGGTTACCCTCCCAGCGCTTGGTTCTTCCCATTTGCCCAAGGGGACGACAGCAAACCATCTTTACTCCGCAGACTTCAAGAAACTAAGGAAACATTCAACAACCAAAACTCAGATAATCCAGTGGAATATGGGCAAGCAGGGTCAAGGGTGTCACTTGTTGGTGAGGAACTTCCCTACTTATTTATTTATTTATTTATTTTAATGTGCTTGCCTACGTATGCCTGAGGCTCTGGGTTCAAGCCCCAGCACCATAAAAATAAATCGGTGAAATAAAATAGGGCAAAAGCTTTGCACAGACACTTATTTAAATGCATGAAAATCAGCAGCAGGCCTGTGAGAAGGTGTTCAACGTCATCAGTCATGAGGGAAATTGAAATCAGAGGCACCGTGAGACAGCATTGCACATCCATGAGGCTGGCTGTATCACAGCAACAGACAATAACAAGTGGAAAAGCCAAGCTACACTGCTGATCAGAATGGGAAATTCTGCCACTCTAGAAAAATATAGGAGTTGGGGAGCCGGGGAGATAGCTCAGTGGAATAAGTACTTCCCTGGCAAGTGCAAGGGCCTAAGTTCAATCCCCGGTTCTGCCAAAAAATAAATAAAGAAAGAAAAATATAGGAGTCGGCAGCCCCACCGCGGTGCAGTTGCAAAGTCTTCAGGCATCCAGACCGCTAGAACAGGAAAGCATGGAGAGGCAGCCAAAGTGCATTTGTTTTGCACACTTCTGGAGGTTGGAAGCCTGAGGTCAGGGTCTCAGCATGGCTAGGCTCTAGGGAAGACCCCTTACTGGTGTGCAGCCTGCTGCTCTTTTGCTCTATCTTTTCTTTTATGTATTTGGTATAGGGTCTCACTACGCAGATCACACTTATAGTGATCTTCCTGTTCTCAGCCTCCCCAGTGCTGGGATTGCAGGACAGTGCCACCATGCACGGTCCTGGTGGCCGGCTCAGTGTGTCCAGTGGTGGCAGGGGTGGTGGCGGTATGCAGTGCTGGCAGTGCGCAGTGCCAGGGATGGAACTGCCATCCCTGCACTCACCTAAGCAAGCGCTTAGCCCACTGAGCTATCTCACCAGCCTTTGCTCTGTCCTTTCGCTTGTTAAGGTTCCTTTCTGAATCAGGAGACCTCCTACCTCACAACCTGATTGCTTTCCAAATATCCTGTCTTCAAATGCCATCACAATGGGAGCCAGGAATTCAAGTACTAATTTACAGGGATACACAAATTCAGCATGAGGGCTGGCCTCATAGCTCAGCTGACTAAAGACCCTGCTTAGGTAGAGTGCAGCAGCTGGGATTTAATCCCCTGCTGCCGTGCTGGCCTTGCCCCAGTGGCACACTGAAAGGGCAACTGAGAGGGGTGGGCATGGTGATGTGCGATGTAATCCCAGCACTGGGGAGGCTGAAAGCAGGAGGATCACTACCAGTCGAATCTACGTAGTGAGTCCCTGTAGACCCTGTCCTAATTACAAAAAAAATAAGTAAATAAACTGAACATGGTGATAGAGAACTCTGCTATCACCTAAGTATATATTGAAAAGAACTGAAAATACATATCTAAACAAAAACTTGTACATGGATAATCACAGAAGTATTTTCCACTATATCCAAAGCATGGAACAATCCAACTGTCAAGTGGTGAATGGATGAACGAGAGGAATTCTACTTGTACCATGGAATATAATTCAAGGGCCTACCAAATAGCTCAGCAGATTAATGCAACTGCTAGCAGGCACAGGGATGGGGAGGGTCAATCCCCAGGCCTGCCATGCCATCCCCGCCTCCAGGGCATGCTGAGACAGTAATTGAGACTGAGTGTGGTGGTGCGCACCTGTATTCCAGTCCTTGGAAGGCTGTAAACAGGCGGATCACTAGGAGTCCTATCTAGTAGTGAGACCCTGAACACCCTGTAGATCCTTCTCTAAAATACAAAAAAAAAAAGGAATATAATTCATTCACAAAAAAATAAAAGTACATGTCATACTGTGGATGAACCTCATGATCAGTGCTTGGCATGAAAGCAGGGTCACACAGGCAATGGATGCCCAAAGCCATGGTGCAAGCTTCTGTGCCTAAGAAGTGTCCAGAGTATGCAACTAAGCAACAAATTAGCAGGAAAGGAAAAGACCAAGGCTAGGCGTGGTGGTGCGCCTGTCATCCCAGCGCTTGAGAAGCTGAAAACAGGAAGGATCACTGTAGGCTAATCTGTGGAGTGAGACCCTGTAGACCCTGCGCTTTAAAAAAAGAGGATCAGGAGCAACTGTTGGTGAAAATATTATCCTGGAACTAGACTGTGGTTATTCTCAGAACACTTTGTGAATTTCTGGTATGTGATTTGTGTGCCAAATTTTAAAATAAAAAGATCCACGGGGATTGGCCTTGTCACTGCCCCTTATACACAGAAAATACATCTATTTTAAAAAAAATAGTTGGGACTTACAGAAATGTCAAATGATGTAATACACTGGAGGAAAGTACGGGGTGGGTCCCTAAAACATTGAATACAGAATGACAACCTAATCCAACAGTTTCACTTTGAGGTCTGTATACAAGGAAATAGAGTGCAGGAATTCAAAAATAATCTGCAATTCTGTTGAAAACAGCACCCTTTGACCTGACCAACAGTGGGGGCCTCCAAAACCAAGCAGAGAGTGCGTACACAAACGGGGTTTTGCATCGGCGACCGGACATTGCAGGGACCCTCGATGTCTGCCGTCCAAAAGGCAGCTCATGTGCTCTCTCAGGTTTGAAGCTTTCTCACACCGGTGTTTCTGAGCAGCCGTGCTCCCTGAAGGGACATCCCAGCCCTCCTTAGAGCCCAACTTGGCTCAACTTAAATGCAATCATCATGGTCAGCCAGCTGTTCAGGGAACAAGTGAGCACCTGAGCACAAGGACAACCAACGTCTTGAAAAGCCTCCGTGAGCCGTCTGCTGCAGCTCGAATGAAGCCTTTAAAGTTAAGCCTTTCTTTATCACCAGAAAGCTCTATCTCTGCATAATCACTGTTGGCCTGGAATGCAAGGGCTCATTTTGATTTTTTTATAATTTATTTTTTTTAACTTTTTATTTTATTGAAGTACAAATATAAATGAGACGGTTTTAAGATACCGTGACAAGATGGATTTGATAAATTAATACATTGCAAACTGTTTTTGTAATGTTTTGGTATCATAGAAGGTGCATACATGATATTATACTTACAGACATTATTATACCATATGTCTCTTATCAGTAAATTGAGTGTGTAGCTGTTTGTGTATCTTATTTTTTATACCTGAATTACATCAAAGATTCATTGACCTCATAAGAAACAAAAAGTACATGTGTTGATATATTGGTCTTGCTCTATCTAGGTCTTAACCATCCAGTAGAAAAGTATAAAAATGAAATATACACCACGGGGCCATAATAACAAGTTGAGCTGTAAATGGCTATGGTCGACAACTTCTTCGGCTAACTCACTGTTGTTGTGGAATGTGTTGGATTGTGTTGTCAAGTTCAGGCACCTAAATTAGTTGAATGACAATGGGGTGCCCATCTTTGACAGGTGTAGACAAAGAAAGGGGTATAGAAATTAAGAATCATGATGTGTGCGTATGGACAGTACAGTTGGGATAGATAATGCTGTGCTTCTACATAATTCTACGAGAGGCAAGATTCGCACTAATGGTGGTTGGACAGGATATTATGTCAGCTTCTAGTACTATGGACAACCACTAGGAAAATAACAAGGTAGAAAGTATTAATAAGGGCTCATTCTTCACAAGAAATGCTTATCTGGCCAGCCCAGCAGTAGTTTTTATTTCTCCTCCAAGAGTTTTTATTTTCCTTGCTATTAGTATAAATATTTGCAGTATGTAATAATCACATCGCATATTTCCTGGGGAACCAGCACGTAGACCTGCCCTGCCCCGATCATGTACATTTCCCATCAGCTCCCATCCTCCCATCTCTCCTCCTCCCTGGCTGGTCAAAGACTTCTCCAAAAAGCACTCTGCCTATGGAGCAAAACGGTGATAACAGTCACTGGAAGTATTCAACGAAACCCTAAAATCCTCATGGGAAAATAGATGAGTTCTCTCTGCGCCAGCGTTGTTGGTCTCATTTCGCCAGACGCATAGTACTTCTTTGGTTTCATTTCCTGCCTCATCTTATGCCCGTGAGAGATGTGGGAGAAGAAATGGCTCTCATGGCGTGTACCTGCTGCATGTAGTTGCCGTTTTTCCTCAAGTCTGTAGTCTGCTCTATTAACGTCAAAAAAGCAGAAAGAAGCCCAGTGAATATTGAATATCTCCGGGGGATCACACACACAGTCTCACACACGCACACACACAGTGAAAGTATCCGTTTTTACAACGTTTGTTTGTTATTTATTTTATTTTCTAGTACCAGGGATCCAACTCAGGACCTTGCACTTGCCAGGCAGGTACTTGTGCCATTAAGCTATATCCCAAACACCATGTTTTTGCTTTATTTTATTTATTATTTATTTTTGGCACCGGGTCATGCTGTGCAGCTTGGAGTCAGTAGTCCTCCTGTCTCAGCCTCCCAAGTACTGCAATTACAGGCTTGTGCTCTCACCCTGTTTTGGGGCCAGCATGGCATGCAGCACCTGGGATCAAACCCAGGTCCTTCCATTTGCCAGGCAGGTGCTTAGACTGCTGAACTATCTTTCCAGACCCTACTATTTATTTATTTATTGTTGATGCTATGGGGTATCACTCTGCAGCTTGCACTGATACTGATCCTCCTGTCTCTGCCTCCCCAGTGCTAGGATTACAGGTGTGCGCCATCACACCCGGGTCCAGGATGGCATGGCATGCCCAGGATTCCAGATCCACGTGGCATATGGTACCAGGGATCAAACTCAGGACTTTGCACTTTCATAGGCAGGTGCTTATGCCGCTGAGCTATGTCCAGCACACTTTGCTATGGACTGTGAGTATACAGCACTATGACCCAACCGCCTGTAAAAAGCCTCACTTCTGATAAAATAAGATGCCTGTAGAAATTATAGTCTAAATCACAACCCATGAGTGGCTAGAGCTACAACTGCCACACTGGGCATTAGTGAACCCTGACCAGCAGGTGTTGAGCAGAATAACACATCAGAACGCTATGGAAATCAGTGTGCAGATTCCTCAGAAAGCTAGGGCTGGAGACTCCACTGAAGCCAGCTATTCCCCTCCTAGGTATTTTTGCCAGAACAACTGAAAGCAATGTATCGCGGCAATATATGGGCACCCATGTTTATAGTGGTGTGATTTGTCATGACCTGGGAAACATCCCAAATGCCCATCAAGTGAAGAATGCATAAAAATGATGTGGTATTTTTACACAAGATGTAAAAAGATAAATCTGAGGCTTTTATAGGAAAATGAATGCAACCAGAGACTGTTTTATGAAGTGCAATAAATTAGGCCTGCATGCGCAAACATCATATTGTCTCTCCAGTGTGAGATCCTGAAAGAAAAAAAAATAAAATCTGAAAAGTACAATAGATACTATGAAATGGACAGAATCTGTTCAATGGGAATGAACACCTGGGATGAGGAAAAGGACAAAAGAAGGAAAAAATAATAAAATAAATAAAATAAAAAAGGACAAAAGAAAGAAGGGAAAAAGATTTATTCATATATATGCAGGACGATTTGAATCAACGATTGCACTGTTGATTTCTGCTGGTCTATTGAAAGTGCAGTTAATGGTTAAATTTTTTTAAATTCATTAATTAATTTTTTTTCTTATTATTAATTTCTTATAACTTTTTTTCTTACTAATTTTGCAAGTTTATACCTGGTAACCTAAACAGCTACTTTAAGGATAACACTATGCAATAGAATGATTGTCAAATCCCTATTCCTTTGTTTAATGAAATTTTGTATCATTTGTATTCTTTTTTAGCATTTGGTGCACTTTAAAAAGTAAAAAATTAAAACAGTAAAAGAATAACATCATTTGTCACAAGGCAATAATAGGCTTGGGTTGATTCAGTGCACAATAAATAGACCACTAATGCAAGTGTCTTCTTCATTCCCAGGAGGATCACTCTGCAGCAAGTCCTTAGCACTCTGTCCTGGTTACTTTTGCTGAGACAAAATACTCAGCACCCAAAATTGAGGAAGGAAATGTTTATGTCGCTCACAGTTTGTAGAGGTTTCAGTCCATAATCAGCTGTCTGCAGGGCAGGGTCACATGGCAGGGCAGTCACGGTTTGAGGTGGCAAAAGGCAGCAAAAGCAACAAGAGAAAAAAAAAAAAAATGGAGGGAGAAAGCCTCACCCTCTCTTATATTGTAAGCAGGCTACAGACCCTAGGGTGAATCCTGCACACCCTAGGTGGAAGAACTTCTGAGGTACTTACTTAAGCTTCTAGACTTCTCAAATTGATACAATGTATTAACATTAGACTACACACATGCAGACACATAGGCACACACACACACACACACACATAGAAATGAATTTCTGAAAGATGACTCTTCCTGAAACATGTCTCCCACCCACAGTGGAAAAGATCATCAACAAATCCCTGCTTTCTAGCATATGAAGTCCCAATTTCTTTTCATTGTCTGTAACTTGCACCCTGCTCTAATTCTTACCCCTCCACGCATGTTGGAATGTAGCACAGACACGACTGTAAGAACCAGTCATCATTCTCCAAGTGCCTTGTGAGAAACAAACATGGACATGGATGTCAGCTATTACTTACCCTAATCCAAGATCTATGACTCATTTTCTGTTTGTTTGCTTAGACTTACCACATTTCCAGAGGAGGCCACTGGATTTAGGAGTGGTTGACAACTTATAACTGGAAGGAAGAAAAGTATCATTAGAAATAAAAAGGGAAAGAGGAAATGAAATTAAAATTGGCTGTATCTATTCCTAGTACTGTGTAACAAAGCAGCCCGAGCTTACTAACGTAAGTTAGCACATATTTAATATGTCACAAGGGGGCTGGCAAGATAGCTCAGCGGTCTAGAGCGCCTCCGAGGGACCGCGGTTCAAGTCCCAGCACTACATGCCATGCCAGCCCCTCCCCGCAGGGCCGGCTGAGCTCACACCCCACCCCCGCGAAAAAAGAATCCGTGATCTGTAGCGAGACACTGTAATAAATAAAGGAATTTAAAAAAAAAAAAAAATGTCACAAGATGTCAGCCCAGGTTCCATGATGTTGCCCAAAGACTTGACCAAGGAATGCTCTGCTTGTAGATCCTCTGTCTATTAACAGGATCAGTTTGCTGATCCAGTAAGACTGACATTCAAAGTCTGCAATAGGGACAGCACTGACTAGCAAAACGAGTGTACCAATCTTCTGTAACCTAATTAGAACCTCTCCTTGCTTTTATTGTATTTTAATGCTAAGAAGCAAGTCACTAAGCCACTCACACTGAAGGCAGGGAATGGGAGGGTGTGACACAAGGATATGAGTATCACCCAGGTGAAATTCAGAATGGCCCATCTTAGAAGTCTGCTTATTGGATTGGGGAGATAGCTTGGTGGTCTAAGCACCTGCCTGGCAAATGTAAGGACCGAGGTTCAATCACCAGAACCACATGCTGTGCCAGCCATGAACCCTGGGCTTGTCATGCTGGCCACCAAAACGGGGCAGGGTAGGAGAGCATGCCTCAGGAGGCTGAGACAGAAGGATCACTTTGAGTCCTACATGCATGGTGAGGCCCTATATCAAACAAACAAACAAATAATTAAAAAATGATTTTTTTAAAAAAATAAGTCTGCCTACCATCATTTGGGAGTATAAAATAAGCCACACATTCACGTTTCCAGCCCAGTGTCTAAGACCATAGACTTGGGAGCTAATTTCAAGTCTGCCTAACCTTGGAGAGGTTTCTTCGTTGCTCAGTATCTCAGTTTCAAATGAGCATCATAGTGGCACCTGTCTCACCACATAGTTTACAACCTTCTTAGATTAAAAATAAAACAAGTAGCCGGGCGTGGTGGCGCAGGCCTGTAATCCCAGCACTCGGGAGGCTGAGGCAGGAGGATTGTTGTGAGTTCGAGACCAGCCTGAGCTACAAAGTGAGCTTAAGGCCAGCCTGAACTGCATAGTGAGACCCTGTCTCAAAAAAAGACAAAAATAAATAAATAAATAAATAAATAAATAAATAAATAAAACAAGCTCAGCTATTCTTCTACTAGTGCAAGAACAGGAAACAGTAGGACAAGTACTAGCCTTGGTACAGCTAACAGGAAGTTCTCTACAGAGCCCCCTCCTTTATTAAAGGAAGTTATGGTAGAGTCCAAAACAGTTCCACAGCAAACACTACAAAATCACCTCTTTTACCACGAACTTCACTTAGTAGCTTCTGCGAGCCTTCACAAGTTCCTAGTTGTCTCCAAAGCTCCGCTTTCTGATCTTTAAGATGGAAACAATGAGTCCCACCCCCAAAGTTTTGAGGAGTGGGCTGAGGTTTGTTCCTGCGTGTAATGTGGCACTGGGTTTGGTCATAGCTAAAAGCTGTGGTGACGATCCTACATGAATTGTGGCTCTCCGATCCTGTATGGTGAGTAGCACGCTTCCCATAGGCTCAGAACTAGCACTGAGGTTTTCTTTAAAAGGCCCACAAGAACTGGCATTATCAAGACATGAGGGATAAAGATAACATATTGCATATGCTTAGGGAGAAAAGGCAATCATTTAATGCACTGAAATCCAACAATGATGGAGCAATGGCTACGATGCTTTATAGGGAAGAACACGAGTCCACACAAAATCCAGCTGGGCTTTCACCTCAGCAAAGGGCTTCTCCAGCCAGCAAGAGCTCATGGAACTCAGAGGCCACGAACATGCATGATAAATCTGTTCAAAAAGGAAATCAGGCAGATAAGGGAACACAAAAATGAAATTTCAAGGAGGAAAAAACTAATACTGAGTGCAAAAATTATGGCAAGTGTGCCCTTTGTCACTGTAACTTAAACCATAGCAGCATGAAAAAACGTCAATGAAGAAAGAGCCTGCAATGAGGACACAGGAGACGCATTCATGAGAGGCATCCTCCAGTCCACAGCAGGGCACCAGTCAGTAAGTAGTATGTGACACCAAAGCTGTAATTCAAGGACCTGTCGCATGTCGCACTTCTTAATATCCTTTATCCCCTCTTTTCTTACCCTCAGAGCAATCCTTTAGGAGCTGATAGCCCTTGCAAAAGAAAAAGAAAAGCAAATCAGTTGGATGTTTAGTGATTCCGCTACAAACCTTCCTCATTTCTTTCTGGTAAGTCAAGTGAAGTGACTCATGCGACCTTCCTACCCTTGGGGAGATGATTACCTGGCAGAGCAGAACCATTTCCTGTAACCATCCATCCGTACCCAGCCATCCATCCTCACTTCCGTCCTTCTCTCTGGACGTGGACGTCAAAAGCCACTCACGATGTGGTCTTGTAACATGGGTGGTGTTTATTCCTCTTCGGTGGGAATTCTGGGTGCATTTTAATTTTATTATTTGTGTGTTTCTACATTGTCTAATTTTTGCAACAAGGTTGTGTGGTTTTAGAACATGGGAAAGAAGCACCTTGATTTGACCTGTCATGTTAGCCACAGCAGCTGCTGTTTTCCTTCCAAATATAGCTCACACAGTACACACTGTAGAGAGTTCCCCTGGGATCCATTCCTTCACGCTGGCCACCTGCAAACCCCTGACTCAGTGCTAAGTGCCCAGCCGCAGTGCATTTCCACATGGCAGACGGGAAAGTCCTCGCAGTGGTTTTGCCCGTAGGTCTCACTTTCGCTTCTCACCCCGCCTACTGATTGAAAGTCTCTTCCACATCATTATCACCAGATTCTTGCACGGAGATATTTGTATTTCACGCCTGAAAAGTTGGGTTCTGAGATTATACACAGATCCGGTTTCCACCTCTTTGGTTTGTGCATGAATCTTGCATATCGTCTCCAAAATGTACAGGAAGCAAGTAAGTATCTTAATCACTTTAGTTGTTTTCTTCATCAATGCAGGCGACACAACCACAATTCTCCTACTGAGACCAGACACCACCTCTTGGTGGTGCATGCCTGTAATCCCAGCACTCGGGAGGCGGAGGCAGGAGGATTGTTGTGAGTTCAAGACCAGCCTGAGCTACAAAGTGAGCTTAAGGCCAGCCTGAACTGCATAGTGAGACCCTGTCTCAAAAAGACAAAAAAAAAAAAAAAAAAAACCTCTTTTATAAAGCTAATTTATTTATTTATTTATTGGATACAAGCTGTCACCACGCAGTTCAGACCTATAGTGATCCTCCTGTCTCAGCCTCCCCAGCATTGCGATTACAGGCATACGCCATCACTCGCGGTTCCAGTGTCCCACGTGGCACATCCGGTTCCGGGGCCAGCAAGGCCTGTGGTACTGGGGATGGAATTCGTGCCATTGCACTTTCCATGCAGTCACTTAGACCCTGAGCTAGCTTTCCAGCCGCAGACCCCACCTCTCAGAGGCAAGTCAGCTCTAGCACCTTGCAATCCAATCCCCTTCTGAAAACACTGCCTCTGAGCACCTCAGGTCTCTGGGGAACATTCTAGATTCAAACCACAGCGCTAGGTTTTTCCGGTGCATTTTGTTGTTGTTTGTAGTCATTGTCGTCGCTGCTAATTTTCACCTGAGCAAAAGCTCCACATTCAAAAATGTTTGCAAGATGCTCAGTCAATAAAATTCAATTCCAATCACATCCCTTCTCATCAAATTCAAGCCTGCCTTTGGCGGGGAATCTCCCACAAGCTGCAGAGTCAGAAGCTCTGCTTGCGTCAGATAAGCCTTCCAGAATACGCTGAAATGGTGATTTTTTGCAGAGACCCGAAGAAATGGCTCTGTGTGGCTGGGTGCTTCCAGCAGCATCTGTGTAACAAAGTGAAGAGCTGGCCTGCAGAGAAGCAAAGGCACAGCTGATTAAGAAAGTCTCTGTAGGGGGCCTTCTCAGTAGCTCAGTTGTTTAAGTGCCTGCCTAAGCAAAGCAGTGAGGCTCAGAATTCTGTGGTTCAATCCCCAGATCCTCATGCCTTATCAGACCTGCCCTTAAGGCATCCTGAGTGGGCGAAAAACATCCTCCTTCAGAAAGCCTCTGTGGGGCCAGCCAAATAGCTCAGGGTATTAAAGCCCCTTCTTGGGCAGACCAGGGACCTGGACTGGATCCCCGATCCCCAGCATGCTGCGCCGGCCCCACCCCCGGGGCACGCTGAGACAGTGCCAGAGAGTGGGAGAGGTGGCGCGCACCTGTAATGCCAGCACTTAAGGAGGCTGAAAACAGTAAGGATCACTAAGAGTCCGACTGTGTAGTGAGACCCTGTAGACCCTGTACAAGAAAGAAAGAAAGAAAGAAAGAAAGAAAGAAAGAAAGAAAGAAAGAAAGAAGAGACTCTGTGTTTCAGGAGTTGGGAGTTGGGAGGTTGGGGTAAAAAACTTACTGGGGAGAAAAAAAGAAACATGACCCTCCCGAGTACAGTAGCAGCTAATCAGGGACCAGTGCACAGGAGCAACTTGGAGCTGTGCGCACCTGGCGTTTTCTAAGCGCCCAGGACGGCCTCTGCCAAGGCACGCTCGTGATTACTCACCACATCTACTTCCTACTAAATTTGTACTGTGGCAGACATGGCCTTATGAACTACATCCAGCTACTCAGCACCCGATGGTAACCAAGGCCCGCTGCAGAGACAGTGAACTCTGCCTGCCTCGCCGTGGTTCTCCACGACTGGTGGATGGACAGCCCCAGCCCTCAGAACGCATGCGTCGTGGCCCCTAGGGCGTCCTCTCCACACCACTTGCATATGATGTCTCCAGACCCTATTGCCTAAACCACTTTTAAATACCACTTACATTCAAGAAAATTCCAGGTTATCTGTGAAGGCTTCATGAATCCCAAAAGAACTTTGCGTTAGGACAACTCACGCCCCTCCCACCTCCAAGACGAACCCATGAGGACCATGGGAAGTCGGTATTTTCCAGAAGAAAATGAGATGATTTTCTTTAACGTGGACCCAACAAGTATGTCTGAGGTATCAATCAGTAAACATCATGTTTTTTTTTTGTTTTTTTTTTTTTCCATATTGATGTAACAGTATCACTTCTGCCTTTAGAAATATTTGGGAATATTCCCTGCTTTCTCAACTCCAGTTCTGCCTTTTTTTCTTCCCACATCCCCTGTGAATTTCTTCCTTATTCCCTGGATAGAAACCTTAAAACATCTCCTTCCCCTAGGGCAAAGCTTATGTCTAGGAAGAATTTGAAAAAATCTCCACATGGGCAGTTCCAAAGGCCCATGAACTTAAGTCTTTGTAGGAGCTTCTTACAAATGTTCCCACTTGCTTTATGAAAGCAATGAGATTTGCTTAATTGTTCAGTTGATTTTTTTATTTTTCTGGCAGTGAGAAAATGGTTCAGAAGGCACTTGTGGAATTAAGGCAGAGCTTCCTCTAGCATTCCTATTTTTGTCAGACTGAAGTGTCAAACCCAAGCAATGCAACCTAAAAGAGAAACATCAGCACAACGGTGGGCAGAGGAAGCCTGTTTGAATCCAGAGGCCTTTGTAGTCCTCATAAAAGCTTCCACAGGCAGCCCGCTTCCTTCTGGGGTAGACCCGACAAGTTCATTAGCCCACTTTTCAAACAATCTGGTTGATCCTTTGATCCACCGCTGTAATTCTCAAGATCAGTGCATTTGACAGGATGTTAAAGGGTCTTACTCAAAATAAAGGGAGCTGCCGGTTAAATCACTTTGGAAGATGCAAACAAAATTAAATGGGTGTCTCTGCTGCTGGCCTCTTTTGAGTTGTAAATACATCAATAATGTTAGGATCTTTAGGAGGGAGACATATGCTTTGTTGCTTCCCTAATTTAATCTCTCTTAGCTGAAAACTTTGAAACACCACAGACCCTCAGCAGCGGGTGGGACATTTAGATTTCCAGTGTATTCTATCAGCATCCTGGGGGCTGTGGTCACCAAGGGTTGGGCAGCTGGGCCCCTTTTGAGAAGGCTTGCTGCAGCTGCATGGTTGAGCAACATTGTTCATGCTTGGACTAGGGTCAAATCAAGGTACCATGATGGGGTACCATGATGGGGTACCTTGATTTGACCCTAATCCAGGCATGAATCCTCACCCCTGCCATGGGCTGCTCTGAGCCAACAATGGCACAGGGCAGCCAGGGAGACCCGTCCAGTCCTCCAATCCTCAGCTTCTCTACACTGGTTCTGCTGACATTTGAAACTGGAGGACTCTATGGTAGGAGCTGTCCTGGGCACTGTGGAGCATCTAGAAGCATCCATGACTTCTACCTATCCAATGCCAGCAGTGTCTCTCCCTCCAAGCTGGGACAACCCAAAATGTGTCCAGACCCTGCAAACTTTTCCAACTATCCTTGCTTGAGCTCTGCCATTCTAACGGCCAGTACGGGCTGGTGACCTAGCTGCAGCCTTGGGGAAATATCCTCAGACACACACATAATCTCAGGCTCTTCCTACGTGGCATTCCTCCCTCAGCATCACTATCTGAGGGTCTCCCTGGGTCCTGCTTCTCCGCACTCCTTTCTCCTTCACTGACTCAGAGAGATCCATCAAGCCAGGCCCTAGGAATAGGACCTTATTTAGAAAAATAATCTGTGTAAAGATCTTGAGGGTCATCTTGGATTTAGGGCACCCTGAACCAAGAGAGGACACATGGAAATGAAGGTGAATAAAGACTGAGGCAGAGACTGAAGTGATGTGACCACAAGCCAAGGAGTGCTTGCAGCCAACAAGAGCTGAAAAGGGAAGGAGATTTCCTCCAACTTCCTAGAGGGAGCACAAGACTATAGGCTACCAGCTCCTTGACTCCAGATTTCTGGTGTGCAGGGCTGTGAGAAGATAAGTGTTTGTGGTTCATGATTCCTGCCTTGTGCTCCCTCAGTACTACCGCAGCGCTGGGAAACAAACACAGGCATGGCTCCTGCTAATCTCTTTTACATCTAAGCCTGTTTCCATACTTCTTCTCAGAGGACCGGAACTGACGTAGGGGCTGAAATTCAGGACCTCCTGTCTGGGTCTCCTGTACTTGCATGCACATCTGACTTACCAGATCCCCTCTCTCCAGCAATCTCTCTTGGCTTCAGCCTTCTCTTAGATCCTTAGGGAAAATGTTCAATTCCAAGTGCCTGAGCTATCCTGCAGGCTATTTGAGCTACATTATTTGGGGAGAAGACTCAGACGTGAGTATTCCTTGGTGCACCCAAGGTACATCAAGAGAGTTGCTTTTCTAGAAAACTGTCTTCAAGTGTGAGCACCCATTGGAGGTCATTATGGTTTGTGTCTAGATGTCCCCAGAATATGTCATGCAGTTCATAGGGCTTGGGGAGGTGACTGAATCTAGTGTGGGACAGATTCCTAGTGCAGTGCTATGATTAGGGGTGAGAGTGCACAATCAGAGCACTAACTGGATTGGCAGCACCCAAATCCTGACAGACTAGATAGTACGTAAGGCATAGAAAGAGACCTCTCTCTCTCTTTCTACCTCTCTCCCT
>PVKA01035281.1:0-22754 GCA_004027165.1 Ctenomys sociabilis
TCAGTCTATTAATATAGTGTATTACATTTATAGATTTTTGAATATTGAAACATCCTTGCATCCCTGGGATGAATCCTACCTGGTCATGGTGTATGATCTTTTTGATGATTTTCTGTATTTTATTTGCTAGGCTTTTATTGAGGATTTTTGCGTCTATGTTCATGAGGGAGATTGGCCTGTAGTTCTCCTTTTGGGTAGTGTCTTTCCCTGCTTTTGGAATGAGAATAATACTTGCCTCCAGAAATGATTTTGGGAGGACTGCTTCCTTTTCAATTTCATTGAAGAGTTTGAAGAGTATAGGGATTATATCTTCTATAAATTTCTTGTAGAATTCAGCTGTGAATCCATCGGGACCTGGACTTTTCTTTGTCAGTGGGCTTTTTATTACATTTCATATTTCTTTGGCTGTTATTGGATTATTGAGAGTTGTTATATCTTCTTGGTTCAGTTTTGATAATTTTTACCTTTCGAGGAATCTGTCCATTTCTTCTGTGTCTTCTATTCTGTGAGCGTAAAGATTGTTGAAGTAACTATTAATAATGTGAATTTTTTGGCTCTGTGGTGATTTCACCCTTTTCATCCCTTATTGCGTGTACTTGAATTTTTTCTTTCTTCTTTTTGATGAGGTTGGCTAGAGGCTTATCAACTTTATTTAGTCTTTCAAAGAACCAGATTTTTAATCTGTGGATTCTTTGAATTGTTTTCTTCATCTCCATTGAATTAATTTCTGCTCTAATATTTATGATTTCTTCCCGTCTTTGCGCTCTGGGTTTCCTTTGCTCTTCTTTTTCTAGGTATCTGAGGTGCAACAGTAGGGTGTTTATTTGTTCCCATTCTGTTTTCCTAATGTGTGAGTTCATAGCTATGATTTTCCCTCTATGAACTGCTTTTGTCGTATCCCATATATTCCGGTAAGTTGTGCTTGAATTTTTATTGAATTGTACATATTGTTGAATTTCTTCTGTGACCCATTGATTGCTGAGTAGGGTGTTATTTCATTTCCAAAAATTTAGCGGGCTTTTCTGGTTGCTTTTCTCATTTAGTTCCAGGTTCATTGCACTGTGGTCAGATAATATGCATGAGATAATTTCTGTTTTCTTGCATGTACTTACGCATGACCTCTGGAGTAGTATGTGGTCTATTTTGGAAAATTACCCATGTGCAGCTGAAAAAAATGTGTTTTCAACTGTGGTTGGGTGGAACACTATATGTCCACCAGGTCCATTTGTTCCAAGCTCTGGTTCAGTTCTGCTGCTTCCTTGTTAATTTTTTGTCTGGTTGATCTATCTTTTTGAGATAAGGGGGTGTTAAGGTCTCCTGTTAAGATTGTGGTCATAGATATTAGGTTTTTCATGTCCATTAAGATTTGTCTTACATAGTTGGGTGCTCCTGTGTTTGGTGCATGGATATTTATGAGTGTTACGTCTTGCTCTTGAATTTTTCCCCTAACCAATATACAGTGACCTTCTTTGTGTCATTTGATCCTTCTTGGTTTGAAGTTGAGACTGTCTGAGAACAGAATTGCTACTGTTGCTTTTTTCTGAGGTACTGGGACATATAGTATTATTTTCCACCCTTTGACTTTGAGCCTATGAATGTCCTTTGAGTTCAGTGTGTTTTTGTATACAGCATATTGTTGGATTTCATTTCCTAATCCACTGTGCCAGTCTATTTCTCTTAATTGTTGAATTGAGTCCATTTACATTGATGGTTATAATTGAAATATGTTGACTTATGTTTGTCATGATACTTACTGTGTTTACTCGAGTCTTCGTATCTTGTGTTTAATTGTCTGTCCTGTTTAGTGGGTTCCTTCTGTTCTCATTCATGGAGTTCTGGTCATTGTGGTCTCTCTGTAGAACATCTTTCAGCAGCCGGTGAAAGGATGGCTTTTTCATCATGAAATTCTTTAGTTGTTCTTTGTCGTGGAAGTATTTCACTTCTCCATCAGACTTGAAAGAGAGTTTTGCAGGGTATAATAGTCTGGGCTGAAATTTGTTTTTGTGCAGTACTTGAAGAACTCTGCTCCATGCTCTCCTTGCCTTCATGGTTTGTGTAGAGAAGTCGGCTGTAATTCTAATGGGGTTTTCCTTTGAATGTGAGCTACTTCTTTTCTCTAGTAGCTTTCAGTATTTTATTTCTGTGTTGGATTTCTTGGATCTTGATTATTGTATGTCTCTGTGTGTTTATTCCTGGTTTAAAGTTATTTGGTGTTCTGTATGCTTTGGTTACCTGAATGTTGGATTGTTTCCTCATATTTGGGAAGTTTTCTGCAATTACTTCTCCCCAGATTCTTTTTATGTCATTTGTATTGACTCCTTCATTCTCATTGATACCAATTAATCTCATATTGTTCATCCTGGCACCATCTTACAGGTTATGGTTTATTTTTTCCTGCATTCTCATTGTTTTTAAGAGATCCTTTCCCACCTTTTCACTAGCTGCATCAGTGTCTTCAAGATCTGAAACTCTGTCTTTGCTTTCACTCAAATGGTTTTGTAGACTGATGATTGATATTTTTAGTTCTTCTATATCTCTTTGACTCTGTTTCATGTGTTCTATTTTCTGTATTGCTCATTCAAGCAATCACTGTATTTCCAATCTACTCTATTTTTTTTAATCCATGTCTTCTTTAGAGGTAGTTATTAATTCTTTTTCTGCAGAGTTTCTTCCAAGTTGGATTTCCTCTGTATATTTCCAGACTTGTTTCTGTATTTCAGATGCTATGATTTCAAAGAATTCTTTTTTTGATTTCGGAAATTATTTCTGCTTTGAGTTCCTCATGACCTTCCTTTGCTTCAGATGCTGTTAATTCATACATTTCAGCTGTAATAGTGCTCTCTGCTTTTGTTCTGGGTGAGCATTGGTTTTCCCTCTGATGTTTCTGCATTTGCTTCTTTATTTCAAATGCTATTTATTCAGATATTTCTTTTTTTATTTCAGGAATTATTTCTCATCCGAATTCTTCTATACCTTTCTGCTGTTGTTCCTTTGCTTCTGTATCTGTTAATTCATTCATTTCAGGTGAGCTAGTGTCCTCTGCACGTACTTGTGGGCTGGAGGCCTGAGATAGCTTTTTTCTCCTTGTCTTTGTCATTGTGTATAGCACTGACCTCTGGAGTTCTCACTCACAGGCCAGACTGTGCTGGGACTTGTGCAACCTGGGACCACTGGTAACTGTCTCTCTGGCATGGCAGGCCTGGGGCTCTTACTCACAGGCCAAGCTTCGCTGAGTAATAATAATTTACAGGTAATCTTTTCTAGGTAGTAGGTCTCAACAGAGAGTTTCAAATATTGAGTAAGTTATGTTATAAAGAAATGTGCTATCATTAAGCCTTCTCTTCATTAATACATCATAGGCAGAATATGAACTATAACATTCCTCCTGTGGCTTCCCCAAAGGCTCATATCCATTTCATTAGATAAAATATGTTTAGTCCATTTCTAAGACTCACCAAAGTCTTAACTCCAGACTGCCAAAAAATCTAAATCTGAAGTTTACTCTGAGACTCAAGGCATATAATCTATAGCTGTGAGCTCTTATAAAAATAAAATAAAAAAATCTTTCTAACATGCAATGGCACAGGGTAAATATTTCCATTCCAAAAGGGAAGAATAGAGGTATGGAAAGAAATAAAACCAAAATAGGATTTAAATCCAGCAGGCCAAACATGGAATCCCATAGCTGTATGTCCAGCATCTTAGCCAAAGTTGTATGAGATGGGAGCTCCAAAGTACCTGTGCATCTGTCCCCTTATGTTCTTGCTGGTTATAGCCTATGTGACCTCTCTCAGGCTGGGTTTGGTTACTACCTGTGATTTTCCTTACCACATGTTCCATGTTCCTGGCATTTCCAACTGCCTGGTATCTCTGCTTCATCTTTAGCTTCACTTTTACAGATTTGTGTGTGGTCTTCTTTGGACTCCTGGCAGGAACTGTGATCCTTCTCTCATATAACCACACTGACTGACTTTCAAGGTCTTCTTCCAAAATCTAGGTGGAAGCCTCCACTACTCCTCCATAGCTTTGGTATTCTTCATATCTTAATAGTCCGTAATACTTGGATAATGTCAAGGTCTGCAGCCAGCTTGAGCAAAGTCAAATCCTTATGGAGTGTGGCTGCATGGCCAAGTATATACTTGGGTATATATTTTGCTAGGCTACCCTCTGTAACCAAGGCATCTCAAAGCTCTTTCGTGAAGGCAAAGTCTTTCAAACAACTTCATATTTTTACACCATTGATTCTGCTATGAGTGGGGTTTGGCCAATTCTGAGATGGCTCAAGGAACTTTTTTCTCTTGTACTGGTGTAAAGTATGTGACCTCCCTTTTAGTGACATTAATCTTTTCAGAAACCATGATTTCCTTGGTCTGAACTTTATAATTATTTCATTTCTGTCAAAAGTATATGCTTTTCATATAATTTCTTCTTACTTTTAGTTCCTGATTCTAATATAGATTTGGCTGAAAGCATACCATAGTACCCATGCTACAGTGGGTGTTGGATTACCTCGAAATTTTCTCTCCATGTTGTTGTGTGGGATGTTCAAATTCAACCTCATACAAAGTCTTAGAGCATGGGCAAAATGAGGCTAAATTCTTTGCCAAAATATGGTACCCATGGGCTCATTGGTCTTCATTCCCATCTAAACCCTCAGAAACCTGACCTGTGGCATCCACATTATTACCAGTACTCTGGCCTTCTGAGCTTTAGCCAGAACTACTCATTAAGCTCTCTAGACAGCTTTCTGTACTTTCTCTTGTTTCCAGATTTGCCATATTAACCATGTTTGAAGGCTTGTGATGCACAGGACCAGTTATAATCACAGCAGTAACCCTACTTCTGGTACCATATTCCTGTATTAGCATCATTCCCTTTGATGGGATAAAATACCACTGCAGTTTCAAGGTCAGGCTTATTTGGCTCATAGTTTTTAGTGGGTTCAGTTCATATATGGTTAGCTGACTGCAGGCATAAACAGCATGTCAGAAGTTCATTGCACAGGACAGCTGCTCAACCTATGACAGGCAGGAAGCAGAGAGAAGGGAGGATCCAGGGACAGGGACACACACTTCCAGGTTATGTACCTAGTGACTCATTCCCTCCAGCCAGGCTGTGCCTCTTAAGGGTACATTTTACCTATGAACTCATCAGTTGATTAATTTACTCCAGTGATCTAGTCACCTTCCAGAAGCTCCACCTATGAACACATGAGGCTTGGAGGACATTTTAGATCCAAACCATAACATTCATAATTCATATACTTAAGGACAGTTAGAACTTTGCTCTGAATTGGGCTTTAAGGGTAAGTTATGGCTGGTTTGATAAAATATACAGCCTACTGAAACTTTATGCATATCAGCAATAAGGAAGCTGTTCCATCTTATCATTTATGATTTCATTGGAGTAGCATTTTTGTGGGTTATATCTAGATATCCCTTCAAAGCCTCATGTGCTATATGTGGGGCTTTTTTTTTTTTTTTTTTTTTTTTTTTTTTTTTTTTTTTTTTTTTTTTTTTTTTGTCTTTTTGAGACAGGGTCTCACTATGCAGTTCAGGCTGGCCTTAAGCTCATTTTGTAGCTCAGGCTGGTCTCGAACTCACAACAATCCTCCTGCCTCAGCCTCTGGAGTGCTGGGATTACAGGCATGTGCCACCACGCCCGGCTTATGTGGGGCTTTTGAGAGGTGACTGGATCATGGGTCTGATGCTGGGTCATAGGTATATGAAACTGGATTAGTCCACTGAAGGATTTATAACTGGGTGTGATGTTGAGAGGTGAAGCTAGGTAGGAAGAGGTTAGTTGTTGTAGCTGTGTCCTAGAAGGATGGACAGACAGACAGAGAGGCAGGATTGACAGATCTCTCTTCCCATCATGGCTGCTACTTCCTGCATATTACACCATGAGCTCCTCGTCCTTTGCTATGCCCCTCTGTTATGTGACCCTCCTGTGGAACCAACTAAGGACTGAAATCTCTACAAACTCTGACCAGAATAAATCTGTCCTCCTTTACGTTGTCTATGTCATGTATTGTGTCTCTGTATTGGGAAAGTTACTATAACAAGCACTTTTGATTTCTTTCTTTTTTTTAAACTGTATTTGGTACTGGGTCTCACTATGCAGCTCAGACTTGTAGTGATCCTCCTGTTTTCAGCGCTGGGATTATGGGTATGTATCACCACACCTGGACTTAGTGGCCTAGTTAGCACATCTGTGAGCGGAGCTGGCATGGCATATGGTGTCAGGGATCAAACCCCAGTCTCTGTGCTTACCTAAACAGGCACTTAGTCTGCTGAGCTGTCTCATCAGCCCTTAATTTCCTTTTAGAACTTTTTCCTATTAGTCATTTTCCATTGCTGGGACAGAATACCTGACATCTACAACTTCAAGGAAGAGAGGCTTATTGGCTCACAGTTTCCACTGGTTTAGCTCAAAGCCAGTGGCTCTGAGGCAGAAATACATGATGGAAATCCTGGTGGAGCAAAGTTGCTCATCTCATGGCAGGCTGGAATCAGAGAGAGAGGAGGACCCAGGGACAAGAGTACATCCTTCTATATCATGCTACTGCTGACTCATCACTGAACAGGCCCCCATCTCCTAACAGTGATTTTAGCTAGTGAATTCACACAAGAATAAATCCACTGATGAGCATAACACCCATGTGATCCAGTCATCTTACAAATATGAAATATTTGGGGTACATTTTAGATTTAAACCATAACATTCTTCCCATTCTCCCAGAAGACTCATTGTTTGAAATGCATTTGTCCCATTTCTAAGAGTCACCAAAATATTAACAGTTCCAACATTGCTGAAGGCCTAAGTCCAATGTTTCCTCTAGGATTTAAGGTAAACTTTTGTTTCAAGTGCTTGTAAAAATAAAAAGAAGTGCTTTCAACACACATGGCATAGTATAAACATTCTCTTCCAAAAGGCAGAAATAAGTAGTGGGGTAGGAAGTGGGCCCAGACAAAAACTCCACAGGGAAAATATTGAATCCTGTGGCTATGGGGGCAGATTGTGATGAGATGTCACCTCCAGAGGACTTGGTAAGTCCTGCCCCTGTGGTCTTGCTGATTGTAGCCTACGTGACTGTTTTCTTGGTTTGGCTCTGCTTGCAACTTTTCTAAGGAGACATTCCATGTTCCTAGGATTTCCAACATCCAGGAATCTCCTTTGCACTTTTGGCTTTAATATCATACCTGTACGCATTCTGCTGAGAAGCATACTTCTTGTCTTCCCAAGTCTACTTTCCAGTGTGTGTGTGTAGGAATCCTTCTTGACTTCACAACTCTTGCATTTTGTATGCGTTGAAAAAACAGTGCTGTGTGAATGAAACTAGCCCAGGTCTGTTGCTACCTGGAGAAGTAGGGTTCCTTCCCAACCCCAGCCCATGGCTGCATTAGCTTGAGTGCTGGATGGATGAATTCTGGGAAACACTTTTCTTGGGAGACCCGAGTGATCTTGGGTCCCCATGGCTCTCAAAGGCTTACCTTTTTGCATCTTTGAGGCTGTGGTAGGTGTTTCTTGCTGATTCATCAGATGCCTCTAAGTCACTTTTCCTAATGTGCAGCTGGAAAGCACTTGGCTTCTTTTTCATGCTCATCTTCTCAGTAACCACTTTGCAGGTAGTTTCTGGCTATAAGTTTTTCAATTCATTGAATTCTTTGCTTTTTTGGCTTTTACTGTAGATGTGGTTAAGAGCATCCAGCAATACTTGTGGCACAGTGTGAACACCGGGCTGCCTCAAAATATCCTCTGCCAGTTAATTAGTCTACCATATTATATTTAAATTCAGCCTCACACAAAATCTGATGACATGGACAAACTGACTTCTACTCCAACTGCTGGAGTTGTTCCTAATTGAAACCTCATGAGTTTATGTTTTATAATCTGTATACTTATTAGTATTCTGGTCCTCTGAGCTCCAACTATAATTCCTCATTTGTGCTTATAGCAATCTAGGACTTCTCTAGCAACACTCCTTCAAATTTTTCTAAACTCTTCCTGTAAATAAGTTCCAGAGGCTTTTGAACCACTTAGTTAGATACACTCACAGCAGTGACTGCTGTCTGCCACCAGTTCTCTGTATTACTAACTACTTTTGCTGGAACAAAATACCAATACCCAGAGCCTAATGGAGGAGAGGTTTATTTAGCTCACAGTTTCTAGTAGTTCAGTCCAAAGTGGCTGGTTCCAAGGCAGAAGCATAGTGGAAGAGCCTGGCGGAGGAAATTTGTTCATCCCATGGTAACCCTAACGCAGAGAGAAGGGGTTGGGGGCAGACTTACTTCTGGTCATACCCAAGGACCCACTTCCACTAGGTCACACCTTCTAACAGTACATTTGGTTACTGAACTCATCTGCTGCTGATGAGTATAGTGCCTTCAAGATCCAGTTGATTTTCAAACATAAGACTTTTGTGGAGCATTTTAGATCATTTGAAGAAAGTTAGGCCCTTGCTTGGGATTTCTTTTTGATTTGAAGGAGAATGGTGGCTGGTTTGATAATGGATCCAGCCTACTAAAATGTTCTCCATTTTAGTACTAAGACTGTTCTTTTTTTTTTTTTTTCATATATTCACAGGAACAGCATGTTTAGTTTGTTTCAATAAGATTTTCTTTGCATTTGGACTTTGTTGTTTGACTGAAGAGCTTAGTGTTTAGCTTCTCTTGTATTTTGATGTGTCTTCTTTACTAAGTTTATTTCTAGCTTTGGGTTTAAAATGAGATTTTTTTTTGGGCTGGCTCAGGCTGCCTTAATGGTGAGTCTGGTGCAGCATGTGGAGCTGGGGATCAAACCCTTGCCTCTGACTGGTTTTGCTAAAGAAGTCACTTTAGACAACTGAGCTAACCCTTCAGCCCCTAAAATGAGATCTGTACTGCTTCCTTTCACTTGAACACTCAGACATTATTGTGGTGTTACTAGCTGGTGTAATTTGAATATTGTGTCTCAGGGAATAGGGAGGCTGGGAGAATGTACGTAGGTAGTTAAATATATTATGTGAAGGAACAGTCCTGAGAACACATTGATTGATTGATTGATTGATTGAAACAGGTCATGCTGTGTAGTTCAGGCTAGGCTTGATCTATATATGTAGCCAGGCTGTCCTCAAACTCATGGCAGTTCTCCTGATGGCCTCAAACTTGAGACAGTCTTCCTACCTCAAGCTCCTAAGTGCTGGAATTATAGGTGTGCGCAACCATACCAACAAGAACAATTATATTTATTGACTAAGTACAATAAATGGGTGCAATTCATAGCTTTCCAAAAATAGTTATAGTAGTAACATTAAAGATCATTGTTTACAGATCATCATAATAGATACAATAATAATGAGAGAGTTTGAAATATTGGGAGAATTACCAAAACATGACAAAGAGACTTGAAATGAGTATAGTGAGTGCTCTTGGAAAATTGGTACTATTAGGCTTGCTGTATGCAGGGTTGCCATAAACCTTCCCTTTGTAAAAAATGTGTTTGTAGGGCCAGGAAGATGGCTCAGTGGAAAAAGTGCTTCCCTGGCAAGCGCAAGGGCCAAAGTTCATCCCCGTTTCCGCCAAAAAAAAAAAAAAAAAAAAAAAGAAATTTGTTTGTAAAGTACAACAAAACAGTAAAACAAATCACGCCTATAGAGGTTTACTTTTGTTATAGTTTTATATGCTACGAGTCCAAGATCCACATCTGATGAGGTTCTCATGCTGTGCTTCTTAACATGATGAAAAGCAGAAGGGCAAGTAGAAACATGCAGAAGAGAAATATGAAGGATGACCTCACTTTATAACAACTTGCTGTTGTGGTAGCTAATTCAGTCCTGTCAAAATTAAGAACCAAACCCTTAGAAAATTAACCCAACCCATGAGAAGGGCATACTTCCTTCTAATGGTCTAATTACCACCTTGAAGTCTGACTTCACCTTCTATTACTACCACAATGGCAGTCAAATTACAGTGTGAATTTCAGAGGGGATGAACCAAATTTGTGCCACAGCATCTACCATTTATTACCAGATCCAGCCAGTATGTGAAGACCCTTGTTTTCCTCCTTATATAGCTACCTGAAATCTTTCTCTAGCATGTTAGTTCGACTATTTGTAGGGCTCATATGTGTAATTGCTATGTAGTGTCTTGAGTTACTTCATTAAGGTTTTCCTGGATTTTTTTTTTATTTTTTTATTTTTTTATTTTTTTTGTCTTTTTGAGACAGGGTCTCACTATGCAGTTCAGGCTGGCCTCGAGCTCACTTTGTAGCTCAGGCTGGTCTCGAACTCACAACAATCCTCCTGCCTCAGCCTCCCGAGTGCTGGGATTACAGGCATGCGCCACCACGCCCGGCTTCCTGGATTTTTAGTTGTTTCAGGCCAAACAGTAAGTCCAATTCCTGTTACACTATAATTATTTGAGGCAGAAGTCACCTAAAATATTTTGGTGCCTTTCCCCTTGCCAGAATCTCAACCAGAGTGATACATTTGATGTATGTTGATGCATCCTTATTATCCCCAGGTATGTAAGTTATGTCAGGGTTTACTGTTGGTATTATACATCCTATGGATTTTAACAAATGTATAATGGCATGTATCTACCATTATATAATACCTTACCGAATATATAGTTTCATTGCCCTCAAACTCTGTCCTTTGCTTATTCATCCTGTCCTCCCTCTAGCCACTGGCAAGCTTTGATAATTTTTTCTTATGCTATAGTTTTGTCTTTTCCAAAATGTAATACACTAACTGAATAGTATATAGCCATTTCACTATAGCTTTGCACTTTGACTTTAAATAATATGTATTTAAAGTTTCTTGGGGATGGAGAGATAGCTCATTAGAATAAGCACTTGTCTGGCAAACACAAAGTCCTGAGTTCAATCCCTGGCACTACAAAAAAAACCCAGGATTGTGCAGTTTCTTTCATTCTTTTCATGGCATGGTGTCTCATTTCTATTTATTTATTGTTCTCATTTCTTTTTGGCTATGAATATTCTGTTGTCTAGATGTACCACAGTTTATCAGTTCTACCATGAAGGGCATCTTCATTTTGTCTACATTTTAGTGATTGTGAATACATGTAGGTACACATGTGGATTTTATTTTTGTGGATATAAGTCTTTTATCTCTGTTTTTTATTTAAAATTATTTATTTATTTGGTATAGGGTCTTACTATGCAGGTCAGACTCACAGTGATCCTCCTGTCTCAGCCTTCCCAGTGCTGGGATTATAGGCGTGCACCACTATGCCTGGTTTCAGGGCTGGCATAGTGTGCCTGGGTTTCTGAGGCCTGCATAACATGCAATACTGGGAATTAAACCTGAGTCTTTGCACTTGCCAGGCAGGTGCTTAGACCCCCAGGCTATCTCTCTAGCCCCATCTTTATCTCTTTGAAGTAAATGTCAAGGAATATAATAGGTGGATCATATGATAGGAGAATGTTAACTTTGTAAGAAACTAACAACTGAGTCTATAAGTATACTTTCTTGCATTGTCTAGATGAATAATGACTACTACACATCCTTATCAGTATTTGTTGTTTTTAGTATTTTGAATTTTTTTCCCATTAGTAGGTATATAATGGTATCTTGTTTGAATGTGCAGTTTTTTTTTTAATCTCATATGATATTGAATATGTTTTCATATCTTTTTTGCCATTCTTCTTTGGTGAGACTGGATCTTTTTTCTATTTTTTGAATGGGGATCTTTTCTTAGTGAATTTTAAGATTTTTGTGTATTTTGGATAGTAGTATTTTATGATATGTTTTTTTGCAAATATTTTATCTCAGTGTGCCACTTGTCTTAACAGAGTTTTTCTGAGGCAGAATTTTAAAGTTTTAATGTAGTATAGCTTATCAGTATTTTGCATATGGGGTGTGCCTTGCTTTCTATGTAAATACTATCACAAACCCAAGGTCAACTAGATTTTTCTCCTATGTCCTGGAGATGGTATACATTTCACATTTCAATCTCTGATCTGTTTTTAGTTAAATAATGGTAATTTTATAGTGTGAGTCTGTAATTATTTGGCGTGTGGATGTCCAATTGTTTCAGTATTATTTGTTGAAAAGATACTTTTTTAATTATATTGCTTTTTTTTTTTTTTTTTTTTTTTTTTTTTTTTTTTTTTTTTTTTTTTTTTTTTTTTTTTTTTTTTTTTTTTTTTTTATATTTTTTTTTTTTTTTTTTTTTTTTTTTTTTTTTTTTTTTTTTTTTTTTTCTTTTTCAAACATCATTTGACTATACCTGAGTATAGTTCTAGGCTCTTGTTATTTTATCTTGGTCAATGTCTGTTTTTTTCACCAATGCCTCACCATGATTGCTACCGTAGGTTTATAGTAAGTCTTAATGTTGGGTACCGATTAATCTCCAACTTTGTTCTTCTCCTTTGATATTAAAAAAAAGTAGTATCTGTTAAAAAACACAATGATTATTTTCCTTGTGAGGCAGTAGTATACATGCGTGAACATCTCAATACTTAACAACTTCTTCGCCCGCCCCCAAAACCTCTGAGCAAGTGAGAATCTCTGAGAATCTCTTGGCTGATCCACCTCAGCCCGTCCTGCCCTGCAACTCCCCAGAGCCCCCACCCCTAAGCCTGCCCAGCGAGTGAGAAGTTTTGTGACTTTTCCGGCCCCAGCACAACCCGGTGAGTGTGTAGGAGAGCTTCACCGCTCCCCAGTGCTCCCTGGGCCAGGGACACAACAGAGGGGAACCACAGGCTCACAGTTGTTCCAGAAGGGCTGCAGCAAAAAGGAACTGAACACAATAGCTAGATCCAAGCCAGGCATAACTGGATAATCTCAAACTTAGTAGATTGGCACCCAAATCTCATTATGAGCTAAGGTTATAACTGCACCAAAGCTCTACACTAAAGGACAGAGGTCAGTGCTATACAAAATGACAAAGACAAGGAGAAAAATGCAATCTCAGGCCTAGAGCCCACCAATAATGAGTGCAGAGGACACTAGCTCAGATGAAATGAATGAATTAACAGAGGTGGAAGCAAAGAAACAACAACAGAAAGGTATAGAGGAACTCAGACCAGAATTAATGCCTGAAATAAAAAAAGAAATATTTGAATATATATAGCATCTGAAGTAATGAATCAAATCCAGAAACACATGGGGGAAACCCAATGCTTACCCAGAACAAGTGCAGAAACACTATTCTAGCTGAAACATATGAATAACAGCATCACAAGCAAAGATACAACAGCAGAAAGATAAAGAGGAACTGAGAGCAGAAAGAATTTCTGAAATAAAAATAATCTTCGAAATCATAGCATCTGAAATAGAGAATCAATTACAGAAATATATGGAGGAAACCCATTTTGGAACAATATATGCAGTAAAAGAATTAATAGCTACCTCTAAAGGAGACATTGATTAAAATATAGGGGAGATTAGAAATATGATGGATTCCTTGAATGAGCAATACAGGAAAGAAATAGATCGCATGAAGCAGAGTCAAAGAGATACAGAAGAAGTTAAAATCTCAATCACAAGTGTGCAAAACTTTTGAGTGAAAGCGAAGACAGAGTTTCAGATCTTGAAGACGCTGGTGCAGCTAGTGAAAATGTGAGAAATGATCTCTTAAAAACAACAAGGATGCAGGAAAAAATAATCCATCACTTGCAAGATAATGCCAAGATCTACAATGTGAGATTAATAGGCATCAGTGAGAAAGAAGGAGTCAATACAAATGACACAAAAAGAATAAGGGCAGAAGTAATAGTAGAAAACTTCCCAAATAGGAAGAAACAATCCAACATTCAGGTAACTGAAGCATACAGAACACCAAATAACTTCAACGCAATTAAAAACACACCAAGACATATAATAGTCAAGATCCCAGAAATCCAACACAAGAATAACATACTGAAAGCTGCTAGAGAAAAGAAGTAGCTCACATTCAGAGGAAAACCCATCAGAACTATAGTTGACTTCTCTTCACAAGCCATGAAGGCAAGGAGAGCATAGAGCAGAGTTCAAATCCTCTATGAAAATAAATTCCAGCCCAGACTACTATATCCTGAAAAAGTCTCTTTCAAGTTTGATGGAGAAGTGAAATATTCCATTAGAAAGAACAACAAGAATTTCATGATGACAAAGCCATCCCTACACAAGCTATTGAAAGATGTTCTAGAGAGGGAACACAATGATCAGAACTCCGCGAAGGAGAACAGAAAGAATCCACTAAATAGGGCAAACAACTAAACACAGGACAAAAAAGAGTGAACAACAGCAGGTAAATAACATGTCAATCATATGTCAACACATTTCAATTACAACCGTCAGTGTAAATGGACTCAATTCACCAATTAAGAGAAATAGACTGGCACAGTGGATTAGGAAACAAAATCCAACAATGTGCAGTATACAAAAACACACTTAACTCAAAAGGACATTCATAGGCTCAAAGTCAAAGAATAGAAAATAATACTACATGCCCCAGTACCTCAGAAAACAGCAGGAGTAGGAATTCTGTTCTCAGAAGTCTCAACTTCAAACCAAGAAAGATCAAACAAAATAAAGAAGGCCACTGTATATTGAATAGGGGAAAAGTTCAAAAGGAAGAGGTAACACTTATGTGTGCACCAAACACAGGAGCACCCCACTATATAAGACAAATCTCAATGGACTTGAAAAGTCTAATATCCAAGACCACAATCTTATCAGGAGACCTTAACACCCCCTTATCTCAAAAAGATAGGTCAACCAGACAAAAGTTAGAGAAGAAGTGGCAGAACTGAACCAGAGCATGGAACAAATAGACCTGGTGGACATATTCAGAGTGTTTCGCCCAACCACAGCTGAATATACATTTTTTCAGCTGCACATGGGTCATTTTCTAAAATAGACCCCATACTAGGCCACAGGTCATGCTTTGTATATGCAAGAAAACAAATTACCCCATGCATATTATCTGACCACAGTGCAGTGAAACTGGAAATAAATGACAAAAGCAACCAGAAAAACCCGCTAAATACATGGAAATTATACAACACCCTACTCAGCAAACAATGGGTCACAATAAAATTAAGAAATTCAACAATATCTATAATTCAATAAAAATTCAACCACAACTTACTGGAATTTATGGGATGCAATGAAAGCAGTTCTCAGTGGGAAAATCATAGCTATGAACTCACACATTAGAAAAACAGAACGGGAACAAATAAACACCCTAAGGTTGCACCTCTGACATCTAGAAAAGGAAGAGCAAACCAAACGCAGAGCACAAAGACAAGAAGAAATCAGAAAGATTTGAGCAGAAATTAATTCAATTGAGATGAAGAAAGCAGTTCAAAGAATCAACATTTCAAAAAGCTGGCTCTTTGAAAGACTAAACAAATTGATAAGCCCCTAGCTAACCTCATCAAAAAGAGGAAAGAAAAAAAATTCAAATACAAGCAATAAGGAATGAAAAGGGTGAAATCACCGGAGACCCAATGGAAATTCAGAAGATTATCAATAGTTACTTTGACAATCTTTACACTCACAGAATAGAAAACACAGAAGAAATGGACAGATTCCTAGAAAGTTTCAAATTATCAAAACTGAATCAAGAAGATATAACAACTGTCAATAACCCAATAACAGCCAACAAGATACAAAATGTAATAAAAAGCCTGCCAACAAAGAAAAGTCCAGGTCCTGATGGATTCACAGCTGAATTCTACAAGAAATTTACGGAAGATATAATCCCTCGCTTCTCAAACTCTTCAGTGAAATTGAAAAGGAAGCAGTCCTCCCAAAATCATTTTGGAGGCAAGTATTATACTGATTCCAAAACTAGAATAAGACACAACAAAAAAACTAAAGTACAGTCCAATCTTGCTCATGAATATAGATACAAAAATCCTCAGTAAAATCCTAGCAAATAGAATACAGCAAATCCTCAAGAATATCATACACCATGAGCAGGTAGGATTCATCGCAGGGATGCACGGATGGTTCAATATTTGAAAATCTATAAATTTAATACACTATATTAATAGACTGAAATCTAAAACCACATGATCATCTCAATTGATGGAGGAAAAAGCTTTTGACAAAGTCCAACACTCATTCATGTTCAAAGCCCTTCACAGAATTGGAATAGATGGTCTCTATCTCAATTTGATAAAAGCCATCTATGACAATCCAATGGCTAATGTAATTCTAAACAAGGAAAAACTGAAATCTTTTATTCTTAGATTTGGTACAAGACAAGGATGTCGTCTTTCACCCCTCCTATTCAATATAGTTTTCAAATCATTAGCTATAGCCATTATACTCTGGTTTCTCTTCAGATCGTATAAATCTTTCGCCTTTTTACAGCCATTAGACAAGAGGGAGAAATAAAAGGGATAAGAATATGTAAAGAAGAAGTTAAATTATCACTATTTGCAGATGACATGATGCTTTACTTGGAAGACCCAAAAAACTCCACAAAGATGCTACTAGAATTGATACACAAATTGAGTAGCATAGCAGGATACATAGTCAGTATTGAAAACTCAGGAGCATTTCTCTACACAGATAATAAACATACTGAGAGGGAAACTATAGAAACAATATCTTTTACAATACCACTGAAGAAAATGAAATACCTTGGAATTCACTTTACCAAGGAAGTCAAAGATCTTTTCACAGAAAATTACGCTTCCGTAAGAAAAGAGATCATTGAGGATTTTAGAAAATGGTAAGATATTCCCTGCTCCTGGATAGGAAGAAGCAACATCATGAAGATGGCCATACTCCCAAAATTGCTGTACAGATTTAACACAATCCCTATCAAACTGCCAACAACATACCTTCAAGACCTAGAGAAATCATTCCTAAAATTTATTTGGAACCACAAAAGACCTAGAATATCAAAGGCAATCCTGACTAACAAAGACAAGGCAGGAGACATCACAATTCCTGACTTGAAATTATACTACAAAGCTCACCTCCACAGTGAGGGATATCTTACACTAACTTCTTACAACTCTTTAAAAATTTTTGAGATTTGTATTATATCTAAGAAAATGGTTTTAGTTAATGTGAATATTTGAAAATATGCATGCTGTGATAGTCAAGGCAAGTTGACTGGTTATGTGTGTTTTTCTTTTTTGTTTTTTGTTTTTTGTATTTGGCAGAACCCGAGGATTGAATGGTTCCACAAAGGTGCTTGCAAGGCAAGCACTTTTTCTGCTGAGTCATCTCTCCTGCCCCATGATTTTTTTTATCTATTGTTTCTTTTCTGATTTTCTAATTTTACTGATTATTAGGTAATTTATAGCACATTAACAGGATGAAGGACAAATGTAAGAACATCTTAATAGATACACCAAAAGCATTTGACTAAAGTGAACATCCATTTATTAGAACTCAACACAAATAAGGATAGAAAAAATTCATCTTTTCTTTTTTTTGGTGGAACTAGGGATTGAACTCAAACCCTTTCACTTGCCAGGGAAGTGCATTTGAGCCTTCTCCCCGGCCCCAAGAAATTTATCTTAACACAATACTGTATACAAATGATGGGCTAACATCATATGCAATGGTGAGAAGCTAGAAGTTTTCCTGTAAGACATGAAAGAGGACCAGTTTACTCATTCTTGCCACTCCTAATTAACATAGTATTGGAGGTTCTTGCCAGAGCAGTTAAACAACAAGAAGAAAATAGAAAATATCTACATGGGAAAGGAAGAAATAAAATTGTCTACAGATTATTTGATCTTGGTATATAACCCTGAAGATTCCTCCAAAAATTTTGTTAGAATAAGCAATGCAATAAAATTGTAGAAGACGGAATCAATGTAATCACCTATGTTTCTATATGCTAACAACTGTCAAAAAAAGAAAATTTATAAAGTTTTATGTACAATATCATCAAAAAAATAAAATACAAATATATTTAACTAGAGTAGAAAAGCTTTAAAATATCAGGGAGAGAAACTGAAGACATAAGTCAATATAAAAATATCCTGGAATTGAACCCTGGCCACTGCACTTTGCCAAGCAGGCTTGCTAGCAAAGTTATCAAGTATGACCTTTGTGTCCATACAAACTTGATTATGATAATCACTGCCCATTGTATACATATATCAAAATATGTTATATATCTCAAATATACATGCTTTTTATTAGTAATTTGTACCACAGTAGAGCTTGAAAAAACAGTGTGAATTCTTTTATTCACTACTGGTATTTTCTTCTGTGTTTGTGTGTCGGAAATCAAACTCATAATGTTGTGCCTGTCAGGCAGTTGTTGTGCTGCTGAGCTATATCCTGGCCCTATTTTCCTTTTTTTTGAAGCAGGAGGTATGATACATGATAGAATACATTGACATCAATTTTGGAAGGTTCTGTTTTTCTATATAATTGAGTCTGACTATAGAAATTAGCTTCTGTCTTCAGGGTTTTTAAAATCTTGTTTCAAGGAGAGGTGAATGAGAATTTTGTAGCTGTGTTACACAAAAACCAAGAAGTGGCTTTTAGAGCATGGTGGCAGTTTCCTCTCCAGTCCTAACTTCATGGGTGGATCATCTGTGAGCTTTGGTCTCAATAAACTAAGCAAAAAATTTGGCAGAATTAAATTCTAGGTCAGTTATGTACCACCTGTTTAGAAAATGAGGCCTGTGATGTCCTTTCTTTGTGTGATTTACCATTGCTGAAGCTATTAGGTTGCTCTTGGTATGTGGGTGGAAGTTGAGATGTGTAGGTACTAGCAAGCAGGCAAATCAGTCAGAGTCCAGTGAAGAGCTTGGTTAGGCCTGTACACTGAACTCTTCAGTTCTTCTTAAGTGCAAGAGTTTCAGGTATTCATTTTTGGGCAGATGATCAGATAGATCTGAACTTGCTAGGTTCATGTTTTCCTGAGGGTAGAATCAACTCTGCTTTCAAGAGCATTGTGTAACTGGATGATTGGTTCACCTGGTATTTACTCCAACATGTTGGGTCAGAAATATAATTAAGTTCAAGCAGGGCTAGCCTTTGCAATTCTCCTCACAACTATGTCACTCCTACATTTTATTTTTGTGGATATACAAGAATATCCTTCAAAACTAGAAACACTAGACTGCTGTCAGCTAATGCTATATAACTGAAAGGGGAAAATTCTCTAGCATGTTTTCCTGTTACTCATGTTACATGAAACCTAGGTGAGAAGGAAATCCAGGCGTAGAAGTCAAAGGCAACCTTTTCTCTTATTTATCTCTAATACTACCCTACAATATAGCTTATAATATTTTCACTAACTTTATTGCTTATCACTCATTAGAGTCTGATGAATTAACTGTAAGAATATTTTCTTTTTACGTTGAGATACAGAACATTTTTGTTGACTTGTTTTCATCTTTCATAGCGCAAAAATACAGGCTTTTGAAAATATTGTTTTTAACTCGTGAAATTGGAGTTCAGTTCATATTGAACTTTGATAATTTAGGTAGTGGTAATTTTCTGATGCCTGTTTTGTTTCCTATATGATGCACATCACCACTTGGTGGAGCTCTTTTACAAGTAAGTGCATTATAAAAATGCAGGCTCATACAAGTTGATGTTAATTAAGAGTGGTTCAAACGAACTGAACTAAATGACACTACAGTAGAGAAGCCTCTTCAAGTACTGACTGTAGATTTTGATTTAAATTATGATATATGTTAGGAAAAAATAAAGAAAAAAAGAGATACAAGTTCAACAGGACATTAAATTTTTGGTATTTTAAAGATTTTTCTCAAGAATATTCCTAAGTCTTCTCTATCCTAATCTTTCCTAATTTATAGAAAGTTAGCACTTTTAAAAAAAACTTCTATTTAATAATTGTAGATAACTTGTCTATATCTAGGATTAGTGAAGAAAATTAAAACCATAGTTCTACCAACTTGAGATAATCATTTTAAGATAGAAGGGATTTGATGCCGTTATCTTTTTGGTTTTTTCACAAATTTAGAATAAAAACATGTAAATAGTCTTGTATGGTACTATAGTTCTTTTTCCCCCTTAGCATTGTATCTTGTCTTTTTTTTTCATGTCCTTATAATATTAAAATGTTTTGGATTTTATATTGTTCTGTGACACAGCTCCATAATTTAATTATTCTGTTTTAAGATATTTGGCATTTCTCACTATTTTGGTTGTTAAAATAAATCTTTGATTACACTGAATTTTTTTTAAGTTTTCACTTTCTATAATTTTTAAAGAATACAGAATAATACAGAAGAAAATAGCATTATACATGATACAAGATTTCACTAAACAAAGTAATAGGAATCCAACAATCATTACATGATGCTATGTGCAAATTAGTTTTTCAGATTACCAGATATAAATGTACAAGTTTTGTATAAAAGAAACAATAACTAAGAAGTCATAAGAAGGGCCGGGGAGATGGCTCAGTGGAATAAGCACTTCCCTGGCAAGCACAAGGGCCTGAGTTCAATCCCCAGTTCCACCAAAAAAAAAAAAAAAAAAAGTTAAAAGAAATTCAAGAGAGGAAAAAATCAGAGTAAAAACAAAAATTGTAAGTATTAACTGCTCCTTTCTTTTTTTTATATATTCATATAATTAGAATTCTTCAAGTAGAAAGGAGTAGGCAATAAATACTTAAAGATTTAAAATTTCTGAATTTAGTTCAACTTATAATACCACATTTCCAAGAAAAATGAACATTTTGCACAAGAAATTAAAAAAAAATCATACCAGGATACACAAAAATGAAATTGTCCAAAACTTATTGTAAAGAAAAAAATGATTAAGGCATATACATAAAAATATTAGCTATGGAAGAACAAAATTAAATAGTATCTTATTCCACATTAGAAAGAAAAAACAAAAACAAAAACAAGGACCAAGTGTGTAAGAAACTAGACTAATTAAAGAACTGAAAGAAAAAAAAAGACCTATCCTCTTTGAATTTTATACTTTGCAAACATACCTTTGAAAACTAAAAGTAAAATATTTTCTAGTTATACAAATTTGAAATATTTTAATACCTCCAGATGTAGCATATAGGAAATAACAAAGAGCATAATTCAAAAGGCAAGAGAAGTTGCAGTATGCTCCTGGATAAACAATAATGAGCTCTCAAAGTGATAGTTATGCAGGACTATATGAAATATATTAGATGAACCCTTATTTAAAAGGTCATTGAAGAAACAGTACCAATCTTATGTTGGGTTATACACGTGTGTGTGTGTGTGTGTGTGTGTGTGTGTGTGTGAGAATGTGTGTATAGAGGACAGGGAAGAAGTATATAAAGTCAACAGAAAATAGAAATATACTTATTAATGTTTCTAATACTAGGAGAAGATATCAAACGGTGTCTTTTAGATAAATTGTAATTCAAAGATATAGTATAAATCTTAAAACAAAAATTAAGCAGTATTCAGAAAATTAAATACTAATTAATTAAAAATTAAATGTTTCAAAATAATTGAACTAAGAAAAAGTTTTCATGTTAGTAAAGAAGTACTAAGAATAAAATATAAGATAAATACTGGAATGACAAATAAATGACCTTCACTTCTGACAGTTTGGGGATAGGATATCTCACAAAGTTCTAGTGTGTTGTGGACATGGATAATGACCATGACTCTTACTGGTGGCCAGTGTCACTTGTGGGACTGAGCTACAGCTATTTCCTTGAAATCTACCCTATAGACTATATGTAATCATGACTCATAGGGTGCAAGAGAAGTCCATTTGTAGTGTGTGCTGATGAAAAATATTTTGCTGCTGTACACAAAATAATAACTGAAAGACTATTATTGTATACCTCTTATTCTCCTGTGTTTAATTGTTTGCCCTATTTGGTGAGTTCTTTTCATTGTCATTCATTAGGTTGCGATCATTTTGCTTTCTCTCTAAAACATCATTTAGTAGTCTGTTTAGGCTTGGCTTTGTCATCATGAAATTCTTTAGTTGTTCTTTGTCATGGAAGTATTTTACTTCTCCATTATACTTGAAAGAGAGGCTTTGTTTTTTTTTTTTGTTGTTGTTGTTTTTTTTTTTTTGAGGAACCAGGGATTGAACTCAGGCCCTTGCGCTCGCCAGGGAAGTGCTTATTCCACTGAGCCACCTCCCCAGCCCTTGAAAGAGAGTTTTGCAGCGTATATCAGTCTGGGTTGGAATTTGTTTTCTTGCAAGACTTGAAGTACTTTGCTCCATGCTCTTCTTGACTTGATGGTTTGTGAAGAGAAATCTGCCATTATTCTGATGGGTTTTCCTTTAAATGTGATGTTTCTTTTCTTTAGTGGCTTTTAGTATACTGTTCCTGTGCTGAATTTCTGGAATCTTGTTTATTATATGTCTGGGAGTGGATTTAATTGGGTTGATGTTATTTGGAGTTCTATGTGCTTCAGTTACTGAATGCCAGATTGTTTCCCCATATTTGGGAAGTTTTCTGCTATTACTTCTGCCCATATTCTTTTTATGTCATTTTGTATTGACTCCTTCCTTCTCATTGATACCTATTAGTCTCACATTGTTCATCTTTGCATCGTCTTCCAGGTGTTAAATTATTTTTTTCCTGTATCCTTGTTGTTTCTAAGAGATCTTTGCTTACTGTTTCACTAGCTGCAATGGTGTCTTTAAGGTCAGAAAGTCTATTTTCACTTTCACTCAAATGGATTTGCCAGTTTGTGATTGAGGTTTTAATTTCCTGTATATCACTTTGGATCTGTTTCATACATTCTATTTCTTTCCTATATTGCTTATTCAGGGGTTCCATCATTTTTATATTTTGCTTATTTTTTAATCATTGTATTCTTTAGAAGCTCTTGGTACTTCTTTGATT